>CM040241.1:242146273-242202134 GCA_022545495.1 Chrysanthemum lavandulifolium | reverse complement strand
GAATAAGCAAGCGATAATCAAAGATGAAGCACAAGAGAAGAAGCAAGAATCGACAAATTTGGAAGCTTTTCTTTTATTCAAAACGAAAATCAAAGGTACCATCTTCTCAACATATGAATCCCTATATATATAGGCTAAAACAAACCGACCTAACATAGTTTTTCCTAATACGAAATTACCAAAATAGCTAAATCCCAAACGGCCCGTAGGAGTTTAAACCACATTCTAACAATCTCCACCGTGATTGAAACTCCTAAGGAATATCAAGCGTTTCAAAAACAAATTCAAATTTTCAAATGCTAGAGAAACTAGCCTAATTCAAACAAATGATCGAATCCGAAAACGATCCAAAACAAAACCAAATTCAAATTTCCAAATTCCAAACGTCAATCTTCAAAGCACATCACATTCGAAACCTGAGTAGCACGATACGTCCATAGGAGTAGCCGCCAATAAAGCTTTTTCCTTAAGTTTAGGACAATCAATCTTCCAATGACCAGGCTCCTTGCAATAGTTACAAATATCTTGAGGATTAGAACCTTGAGAACTTGACGATGCTCCACCATTATCTTTACCTTTTCAAATCGATATCGACCCTATTACGACTTGTGGGTCGCTAAACCCATGGATTGAGACTCATTACCACTTCGACGCTTGTTGACGAAGCTCTCTTGAGTGCAAACTAGATCTAACATCTTCCAAAGTAATAGTATCTTTACCAACAACAAACGAACTAACAAAACTCTCAAACGAAGGAGGTAATGACACAAGAAGAACAAGAGCGGCATCTTCATCTTCAATCTTCACTTCAACATTCTTCAAATCCATCAAGATTGAGTTCAAGGCATCAAGATGTTCTTTCAATGATGAACCTTCTTTCATTCTATGGAAAACAAACGTTGTTTCAATAACAACTTATTAGTCAACGACTTTGTCATGTAAATCGCTTCTAACTTTTCCCAAACTCCGCCGCCGCTTTCTCATCACCAACCTCATATAGCACTTCATCCGATAAACATAGCAAAATAGTTGAGTGTGCCTTTTCTTCTTGCAACTTATAGTTAGCATCAGTCATATCAGCCGGTTTTGTACCGGTAATGGGTGCCCAAATGCCTTGTTGTTTCAATAAAGCACGAATCTTGATACGCCACAAGCTAAAGTTACTCTTTCCCGAAAACTTCTCAATATTAGTAAATAGAGAAGAAGACATGATTTTCAAAAAAATACCAAACAAGGTACCCGATATTCAAATGATTCAAAAACAAACTACAAATACTAACGTTACTAATTCAAAAGTAAAAATTTCAAAAGCCCACTTTAAAATAAGAGTAGACCCAAAACCAAAGCCCAATGAATAACAAATACTTGATGTCCCGATCGTATCAAAAATCCAAGAAGAAACAAACTTATCCCCAATTCAAACACTGTTCTATCAAAAACAATTTCCAAATCTCCCTAAAAACCCAAACGAATTGAAGAAAACGATTCTTCAGTGATTGCTCCAAACAAATTCAAAACAAAAACTTCCAACCCAATTCGAAAATCCGAAACCCTAAGTTCGAAAAGATTCAGACGAAACCCTAAGTTCGATCTAAGAAACCCTAAGTTCGAATAGATACAGATGAAACCCTAGATCAACCTGTCTCTGATACCACTTGTTAGAATAAGCAAGCGATAATCAAAGATGAAGCACAAGAGAAGAAGCAAGAATCGACAAATTTGCGGAAGCTTTTCTTTTATTCAAAACGAAAATCAAAGGTACCATCTTCTCAACATATGAATCCCTATATATATAGGCTAAAACAAACCGACCTAACATAGTTTTTCCTAATACGAAATTACCAAAAATAGCTAAATCCCAAACGCCCGTGAGTCTGTAGGAGTTTAAACCACATTCTAACAATATTAACTTATTAAATGACTTGATCCATATTCATAGTTAATGTAGTATTAGTAACAAAAGGATAAGTAAAATGATGAATCATTAAATGGTTTTTCCAGAAACCATACTCGATTCGATCCGGGGCATTGGCGTGTTAAAGCTAGACTAACCAATGTCATTACTATATTAAGTAATATCCAGTGGGAGCCGAAAGGTTTATGGATAATTATTAATATACGATGACCGGATTCAACTCGAGACTTCGGATTGCACACATTACGTATTGAGAATCAATGTATAAATAATTAATATATAAATGTTGTATTTAATTGTTTGATCACGAATAAAACAATTAACTAGAGTCGATTTAACGGAGTTTTGATTATCTCGTTAAATGTCAACTGGATATGAAGAAAAGTTAACAAGCCAGAGAAGGTTTTAGGAATCCTCTTTTGGGCTTGTTTTACCGAAAACTATAGAATCCCACATCGAAACTATAGAACTTGACATCTACCATAAGGCTATAAATACATCCCCACGTATTCATCCTTTCGACACTAGATTTCAATAAGGCCAAACTTTATTCTTCCCTCTCGTTCTTGGTCGACGGGCGAACTCTACTGTGGGATTTACGAGTGACCTTGAGCATAACAAAGGTGTTTGGTTAATCTATTGTGATCAAGAACCTAGCTTTTCTCATTGATTCGCTACTAACACGCTGCAGGCAAGAGAACGAAGAGCAAATACACTTGTGTTTGCATATCTTGGTGGGTCGACGCGGTGTTGGTCGACATTCATAAACCCTAATTTATTGTGGTTTGTGGTTTCTTGTTCCTCGATCTTAATTTGGTTTTTCATAAACCCTAATTGTATTGATTTGCTAAAAAGCACGCATGTTCTTTTAATTCTTGTTAATTATTTACAAGTATTATTCCCATTACTCACGCACGCTTTGATGATGTTTACTTGTTTTTATATAATTGTTATAATTAGTAAAACCCAACAATTATAAGACTAGTCATAGTAAGATCGAACCAATTCGGTCGGTCCTCTAGAATGAACGCGTCCCCTCTCTACTACATCATACCAAACGCGTCTCTTCTCCAAAAATTGAAATATTCGGTTGCCTAGCTGACTGAATGAATTGAGTTTGTTTGTGTGTGTGATTGTTTTTTAATATATTTTTGTAGAGTATGTTTTTTGTTGTAATTGAAGTCACCTTACTACGAGTATTTGGGTTTAGCTGAGCTGACCGGGTAACGGAGTTGTTTGGTCACAAGTGTTGTAACTACTAGTACTAGTCTAACATATTTCAAAATGAATGGATGAGAAGACGAAAAAAGGTACAATCAACATGTCATCTTCATATGAAGTTAAATGGATAAGAAGAAAGAAATTATAGAAAGATATGGTACCAGTAATATTTTTTTTAAAATGATTAAGATCCTATAATTTTTATATGAACATGTATGTCATGTTGATTAATGATTGAAAAGATAAATAAATAAATAAATAGTACAATTTTGAAGTAAAATTAGAGCTCACATGTTTGTAGACTCACATAATTTTGCCTAAGATGATAGTCAAATCTCAGTCTTTTGTAAAAGAGAATTGATATTTACACCACATTTTTTTGACGACGATCACAATTCGAAGATTACAACAGTACTATACAATATTATAACGCGATAAATCACACGCACGATCAAAAACGCGACGCGAAGATCACCCATTTGTAAAAACGTCTCGTGCATAATAATATTCCTAGGAGTGGCCACGTCAAAATGTTTTACTGTTTTTAATGCAATTGAGCAAACATGGTTTGCATGCGTATTGCTTATGACTTATGAGGTTCGTACGAAGTGCTCCACTATAATTGAGCACTTTTTTTAATCAGATTTGTTTAGGATGGTAATACTCTAACTTGAATTCTATTTGGAAAAGAGGGTTTTATGTAAAAGTAGTTTAGAACTAAACAACAACTTCTGTCGATAGCAAATGCTTTAGGAGCGCATCAAAATTTTATATTTACACATAAACATTTTTAACCATATGATTGATTTGCTATATATGGGGACATCCGATTAGAGGTGAGATACCTCTCTTAGCCTTAATGCTCAATTTTAGCTTGAGTAACTTGAAATAAGTGTACGTTTGTAAGTGTTGTAGGTGAGATACATCTCTAGAAAGACCTTGATGAAAGACCAATAACACGTTATGGTGTGATATCATATCGCCACATCATACATCTCTCAATAACACACCAATAACTCAAACAACCCTCCTCATAACACACCACTAACATCACCGTAGGTCCCGCAAAATACCTCACAAAATATACTTTCACTCACAATAAAAACACACACACACAAAGGTGCATTTGGCTTGCGAGCTGGAGTGGCTCAAAACACAAAAGAGTCATTTGGCACAAGTTAGACAAGTTGGCCAGAAGGCCAAGACACCAACGGCTCACCAACGACACCCCATACCTCAGGCTTACCCTTAATGTTCAATTTAGCTTGAGTAACTTAAAACGAGTGCAGTTAATAAGTGTTGTGTGTAAGGCTTTTATTATTATTATTTTATTTTTTATTATTATTTAGTTTTTGAAATAGAGTTTGAATAAATTCAGAATATAAGTAAATGGTGAGAAAGTTACGAGGATGTTGGTGATGAGTAAGTAAAAAATTCGGGGACAATATATCGCTGAGGTGACAAACTCGAGCTGGTAACACTTTGAGTGGCACGCTATAAGTGGCAACATGATTGAGTCAAGTCGGGTAATGGGTCAAAGCGGGTGTCGGGTTTAGATGGGTCACTTGGTCACACGAGTCTAAACAGGTTCAGGCTCGATGGGTTTTCGGGTTAGGTTGACCTCTGATTGGCAGCGTCATAACCTTTCTCGCTAGGCGAACGCATCCGATTCTAAAGTCCTTTCCTAAACCACTTGTACAAAATTGAAAAGTGAATAAAAATGTAAAAAATTTCATAAATCCGTTACACCCGTCCTAAACCCATTAGATGTTGTCATACAATTAACATTTACATCAAATACCCAATTTGGTCACGTCTTTGTTATTTACTACTACCTCCGTCTCATAATAATTGTCCACTTTAACTTTTTGAAGTCTTTTTTATTCAACTTTAACCATAAATATTTTTATTTGCGTAATATAATACTTGATAAAAATATATGAATATATTAGGTTTTAAATATATTTTCATTTGATATGATTTTCATCAAGTATTATATAACAACAAAGACTAAAAAAAGTTATAATGGACAATTATTATGGAATGGTGGGAGTATTTACTAAGGGAGTTGATTTGTACACTCACAAAATTGATTGGTACACTCTATTTTAGAGTTCTTTGACATTTATACCCTCACGTCACTTTTACTCATTTTTATTCTGTGAGGGTATAATTGTCAACACACACTAAAATGAAGTGTGCAAATCAATTAGGTGAGTGTACAAATCACCTCCCATTTACTAATAATCAACAAGGCTTATCACATAGTAAACATTTACTCCAGTCATTTATAACTAGTGGGTCTCAATTTGGCACATTTAGTAAACATTTCTATGTATGTAGGTCAAAATATATTTAGTTTTGAACTTAGCTAAACGCGATTTCTAACAGCCATAATTATTAAAGGTGGAGCATGTCACCATTAACTTGTCTACGTGAAATTTCTACTACCGTACTCACTTAAAAGTTAAACCTGTTAGAAATTTAACGGAAAAGGTAAACATATTGTCCTCAAAGTTAAAATGTTCATCAGTATAACAACCAAATGAGGGTAGAAACGAGCTCGAGCACGAATCTGTAAAAGTTTATAAGGCTAGAGCTTGTTTGGAGCCTTATCCTTTTAGCTTGAGCTCAACTCGTGACATATTTATGACAAGCTCGGGAACGATTCCTTTTAATGATAGGGCCAGACGAAATAAAGCTCGAGTCGAGCATTTCTTGTTAAGTACATTAAGCTTGAACTCTATACAAATACATAAGTACATATACAATTATATGTGTATGACGTATGTTTACATATATTAACAAATATGTTTCTCAAGCTTGTTTAGGTTTGTTAGCCTAATCGAGCTTTGGTATGAAGATTGTAATCGAACGCGTTTAATACATAAGCCTTATTCAAGCTCGTTTAAGCCCGACTCTTTCCGAAATTTTATCAGTTAAATTATGTGAAATGAGCACTGTTGGCGTATGTACCCAAAATACCAAGCCGAAGGGACCAAACCATTCGGATAAGCACCCAACGAACAAGACCAAGCAGGCTCTGACAACGCCAAACAACAATTGCCGAAGGGTTTGACACAACCCTCCGGCACAACGGCTAGATTGCATCACCAATTATAAAAGGAAAGGAATCTTGGGTCAGAATCCCTGACCTAACACAGGCAGAAGCCAAACAGAGCAAGTCAACCTCCCGCCCAAAAGGGTCACTTTCACCCCACGTGACCCTCAGGTAAGGACAAGACTTCTCATCTATAAAAGGAGAGAAATTACTGCATTAAAGGTCAACTCTCTCACTACTCACTTTTACACATAGTAACTCTGACATATCACATTCTCATTCTCACGCCGGAGCTTGGTCTAGGGATAAAACCATAGGCGAGGCTAACGCATGTTGTTCTTGTGTTAACAGGTCCGAAGGATCCTTATCCGGAGAGCTGGACGAAGAGTCAGCCGAAGGGTTATTGCTTGTTTAGGTGAAGACACATTTTTACCTCAACAAATTGGTGCCATCCGTGGGACCGTTATTCAAACTACTGAGACTAGTAAATGGCGGGTCCCTCAACCGAAACACCATCCGGAGACAACCCTCCCAACCTGGAAGAACAAATACTAAGCCACATCACCTCGCTAAAAGCCCTGATAAAAGAACACAACACCAAATGAAACAGCCCTTTAAAGCCTACACGAATCGACTTTGGGGATGAAACCGAAGAACCGACCAAGGAGGTGGAAAAAGAAAAAGACCCAAAAGGAAAAGGGGTCGAAGAAGAAGATCTGCAAAAACCCTACAAGGACGCCCCCAGATGTCCGTTCACCCGACGGATCACAGAGTTCGCAGGTCCAAAACATGAGCTACCTAAGAATATCAGACTCTACAATGGATCCATGGATCCGGACGATCACATCACCCGTTTCTCAGGGGCAGCTAATCACGGTGGATGGAAATGCCAGTGTGGTGCTGGATGTTTCAACAAACATTGGATGGCTCAGCGAGAGGATGGTTTGATCACCTACCCAACGGAAGCATAAACAGCTGGGAGGAACTCCGGGAGGGTTTCCTTGAAAGATTCACACTCAGGAGGAAGTGTCTCAAAGATCCAATGCAAATCACAAAGATCATACGGAAAGCCAATGAAACGTTACCAGAATTCAAGGAAAGATGGACAGATGAGGCTAGTTACATCCCGGGAGTGCCGGAGGTCATGCAAATATCATCTTTCATAAATGGGAGCAAATGCTCGGAGTTAGTAAAGCGTTTTTCGGACAAGATCCAAAAAACCGTGACTGAGATGATGAATAGGGTGGATGACTTTGTACGCTCCGAAGAGGCCTACAACACCACGGAACTCCCTAGAGGAGAATTAAACCGGAGATCATATGCTGCTGCACAACACCAGGACCGACCGCCCCAGATCTCAAATTACCCAGACAGGCGGAGAGGAGACCGAAGAATGGATCACAGACCTCGCAGCCAAAAGACCCCCTATTACCCAGCTAGAACAGATAACCACAAGAATGAATACAGGAGAAACAATTATAGGAATGAAACTCGCCCAATAGACCTGAATCTCCTCACGAAACCACCAAAAGAAATCTTAGCAACCGAGCTCCAGTTGAAACTACCGCCTCCCCCACCGTTGAAGGGGACGACAATGAGGGAGAACTTAGATAAATTATGTGACTACCATGGCGAGAAGGGCCACTTCACCAATGATTGCTATCACCTCAAGGAGCAATTGAAGGCGACTTTAGAAACGGGCAAATTAGATCACCTTCTAAAGGATGTCAGGCAAAGAGGAAGGAACCCCCCCAAGAGATAATCAGCCCGGCAGGGGAAGAGTTATCAACATGGTACATGGTGGGGGAATGGACCGAAAAAGAAAGACCATCGACCAAGAGGAGGGCTGGATGAATGTCCCCATAGCTTTCCCTCCAGTATTACCCGGAGACGTATCCGAGGAACCACTGATAGTCGAGGCGGATGTCGAGGGATACACGGTTAGAAGAATTTATGTCGATCAAGGAGCGGCGGTAGAAGTGATGTATGAACACTGTTTTCAAAATTTGTACCCATCAATCAAAGCAAAACTGCGAGAAACGAACACACCATTGGTAGGATTTTCGGGGAGAAGCAATCAAACCTCTAGGGAAAATTGATCTGAATGTTTGTTTCGGTAATGATGGTTTATTCCGGCGAACAGTAATGACGTGACGTTCGCGGCGATAAGATCCCCCTCTCCCTACAACATCATATTAGGACGATCAGGCATCAGGCAACTTAGAGCCATCCCTTCCACCATTCATTCCATGATGAAATTCCCAACGCCAAGAGGAATAGCTACCCTCGTCACCAGATTGGTCATCATCTCCGAATGCAAAAGATTAGAAAAGCAGTTCCTGAAGGAAGGAACAAAAGGCAACAGGCCAGAGTGCGTCGCGGAAGTAGAAGAGCACCGCGGCAGGACGGAAGAGATAATGATCAACCCGGGCTACCCCGAACAACTAGTCACCATTGGATGCAACTTCTCAGCGGAATGCAGGAGACAACTGATCGAATTGCTGAAAAACAACAAGGACGTGTTCGCTGGCAATAATCGATACGACCGAGTCCCTGCCGAATCATAAAACACAAGTTAAATGTCAATGTGCACGATAGGCCAATCGCTCAAAAGAAAAGAACTTTTTCAGCGGAGAAAAATCAAGCGATCAATACCGAAGTGGAAGAATGGCTGAAGGCTGGGATAGTCCGGTCGGTAAAATACCCCACATGGATTTCAAACCCTGTGTTGGTAAAAAGCTTTGACGAATACGGAGAATGTATGGACTTTAAAAGCATTAACGATCTTGCCCGGAAGGATTACTACCCTCCTCAAATCGATCGAAGATTGAATCACCATGGGTATAAATACAAATGTTTCTCGATGTTATAAAGGATACCATCAGCATGTATGGCAAATGAAGACGAAGAGAAAATGGCTTTCTACATAGAGCATGGCACCTATTGTTACAGAAAGATGCCTTTCGGTTTGAGAAACGTTAGAGCAACATACCAGAGGCTGGTAGATTCCACGTTCAAAGGACAAATCGGCAGAAACTTAGAGGTATACGTAGATGACATGGTGATAAAGAGCAGGAGTGAAAAGGAGCTTTTGGCAGACATGGCAGAAACATTCGAAAATCTCCGAGAAATCAATATGAAGCTCAATCCAAAAAAGTGCTTGTTCGGAGTCGAAGAAGGGAAATTCCTCTGATACAGGGTGACCTCCAAAGGGATAAGGGCAAACCCAAAAAAGACCAAGGCGATAGCCGACATGCAATCACCAAAAAACCTCAAGGAAATGCAGAGTTTGAATGGAAAATTGGCCGCCATGAACAGATTCCTTTCACGATCAGCCGAAAAAGCTTTACCATTCTTCAGTACCTTAAAAAATATAACAAAAGAAAATCAGAGCGAATACAGGTGGAGTGAACAGGCCGAGGAAGCTTTTAAAAAAATGAAACGCATCATTTTGGAATTACCCCATCTCACCGCCCCAGTGGCAGAAGAGGATTTGTTTATATATTTGGCAGCGGCTCAAGAGGCTATCAGCGTCGTCCTGATGGTAGAAAGGAATGGTAGACAGATGCCGGTGCACTATGTCAGCCGAACCTTACACGAGGCCGAACGAAACTATGCCCCTCTCGAAAAACTTGCCTTAGCTCTTCTACACTGTTCCAGAAGACTCATAAGGTACTTTGAAGCCCACCCAATCAAGGTAATCACGGATCAACCTATCCGGGAGGTATTAAACAAGCCAGAATCCTCAGGAAAGTTGATGAAATATGCCGTGGAATTGGGATCATACAAAATCACTTACATCCCATGACACTCAGTTAAAGGGCAAGTGTTGGCAGATTTCATAAACGAAATACCGGTGGACAAGGAGAGCAACCGCCAAGGAACAGGTAAGGGGATGTACAACGTTTCATCGGGCGAAGAAGAGTGGACGTTGTTCACCGATGGAAGGCCAAACAAAAAGTGGAGCAGAGGTGTTTAGTGTTGATCACCCGCACTGCACAGTAGTATACCTATGCCCTCCGGCTAAACTTCCCAAGCACCAACAACGAGGCAGAGTACGAAGCATTACTGGTCGGTCTCAGAATTGCAAAAGACATGAAAATTAATGTTTTGAATGCTAAGGTAGACTCAAACCTAGTATCAAGCCAAATCAACGGGGAATTCACAACTTATAAGGAGAGTATGGAAAAGTATCTGGCAAAAGAAAAGGAGTACATCGGATGTTTCAAGCAATTCAGAATACAGAACATCCCTAGGGCACAGAATCAGAAGGCGGATATCCTCAGTAAACTAGCGTCGGTAGCCTTCGACCACCTGACTAAGGAAATACTCGTGGAAGTATTAGAAACACCTTCAACGGAAGCGGAGGTCATCGGCGCAATAATCGAAGAGGAAGAAGAAAACTGGATGTCTCCTATCATCCGATGTATTACCGAAGGAAAATGGCCGGAGGATGAAAACGAAGCAAGAACCCTCGATGAAAATTTGTCATTACACGATGGAAGATGGAGTGTTGTTAAAATAATCATACCTAGACCAATGCTAAAAAGGGCCCATTACAAGCCAACCACGGTAAGGAAGTGCACGGGCGAGCATGCAGAATGCATTCAGGACCAAGATCCGTAGTAGCAAAGCTGATAAGACAAGGTTACTACTAGCCGACCATGCATAGAGATGCCAGGGAAGTCATCCAGAAATGTGAATCATGCCAGATACACGCCCCGGTACCCAAGTTTCCAAAAACCCTCATGACCTCCATCATGTCACCATAGCCTTTTTTCCAATGGGGAATGGATGTATTGGGTCCCCTCCCTGAAGCACCCGGAAAGGTAAAGTATGTCATTGTAGCCATCGACTACTTTACAAAATGGATGGAAGCCAAACCTTTGGCAAGAACCACCGGAAAGGAGGTCAAAAAAATTATCTAGGAAAACATAGTGTGTCGCTTCGGCCTGCCACATATCATCGTGACGGACAATGGTAGCAACTTCATCCATGATCCCTTCAAAAGTTGGTGCGAAAGGTTGAACATAAGACAGATAAATACCGCGGTGGCCCATCCCCAAGCTAATGGTCTGGTAGAAAGGGCGAACAAAAGCTTGATGCATGGTTTTAAGGCAAGATTGGGAAGAAGCAAAGCTGGATGGGTAGACGAACTACCAAATGTATTATGGGCTCACCGGACATCCCTCAAAACAAGCAACGGTGAGACACCGCTCACCACATACGGGAGGAGGCAAGAATCCTCATGAGATAGGAATGCCAACTTTTCGTATAATGATGGTAAAAGAGAGGAAGTGAGGAGGAAACCGCCTAAATCTAGACTTACATGAAAGAAGCGGAGTCGATTGGTGGAAGAAGCCGTGTGTGAAGAAGGTCGAACAATAATACAACAGAAGGGTAAGGGCCGAAAGTTTTAGAGTTGGAGATTTCGTTTATCGAAAGAACGAGGCAAGCAGGCAAGAAACTCTGGGAAATTAGGGCCGAACTGGGAGGGCCCGTACCGCATCACCAAAGCATACGAGAATGGATCTTACAAGCTACAAACTGCCGAGGAGAAAGAGGTGCCCCGTACCTGGAACGCAACAAATCTGAGAAGATGTTTCTTGTAGTTTAAAAGTGTTGTAAACCTAAGCCTAAGGGCCGCCTGTCATTGCAAATTTTATTATTATTAATCACAAATATAGCTCCCCGGACGACGGGAGAGCAATTTTCCCTATAATTGTTGTTTACTGAACATAATTCTGAAATGACCCCCCTGGCAGGCTCGCGACCTCCAGGAAAAAATGGTCAATGTTCAAAGACGGCTGATACCCAAAAAGGGTTGTCGTAAGTAGAAACCGAACGATTCATACCCAAAAAAAGGTTGCCGAGGTATAAAACCAAACGGTTCATACCCAAAAAGGGTTGCCGTAAGTAAAAACCGAACGGCTCATACCCAAAAAGGGTTGCCGTAAGTAAAAACCGAACGGTTCATACCCAAAAAGGGTTGCCGAGGTATAAAACCAAACGGTTCATAAAAATAAAGAGGCTGCCTGGGCACAAAAACCGAACGGTTCATATCCAAAAAAGGGTTGCCGAAGCATAAAAATTGAACGGATCATACCCTCAAAAGGCGGCCGAAAGGCCAGACGGTGCACATACTGAAGCATTATATACAAAAATGAGACATAGCACAAACAAAGCAAGCCATAAGGATATATTAAGAAATATTCCAATAACAACCATAATGTCATGGGGTCTAAACACAAAACCACCCCGTCATAATTAAACCCACCTCATCATTACAAAAATCCCCATCCATAATACAATTCAGGTGACAAATACAAGAATGTAGAAGAAATCAAGCTTCAACAACGGGCGGAACATTATCCCCCCACCATCCGAGCGATCATTTTTCCTCCATCCGGCACTCGTTCCAGCCGTGCCACCATCTTTTCTTCCTCCAGCATCTCCCCCAACAACTTCGCCCGAAGGACGTACTAGAGCTGAGTCCGGCATAAGGGCCATGACTTCTTCAATCGGTCGGTGGCATGCGTTACGAACTTTATCCACATACGGATATCTCTTTACAAAAAGGTCATTATAAGCAGCTAAATACTTAGCAGGAGCTTCCATGTCCAAATCCTCCGTATCATCTAGAATTTTCTTAACCTTTTCCTTTGAACGATTGATACCCACCCCATCCAACCATCCAGCCATCCCACACAAGCTAAATGGGACGGCCAGCGAAGCCTTGTATTCGTGACTTCCAAGAAGACGAGTCACAACCGTAGGAATAAATTCTTTCACAAGCTTAGATCATGTAATCTCCAGATGCCCCGCAGTTACCGCCATCTCCGTACGTTCTCTCCGAAGAACTTCATTTTCTTCTTCTTCATTTTTCCGGGCACCCTTAACCTCCATCAGTTCTTTTTCCAGACCCAAAATCTTTTCGCTCTGAAAGGCGGACAATTTCAACCACTCGGCTTTTTCGGCCTCCAAAGTGCGAAGCTGCCTTTTCAAACCCTCTTCTCGAACGGAACACTCAGCATGCTCATCTTTAACTGTCTTCAACTGCTCCATCACTTTACCCAAATAATCAAAATTGTCCTCAGCAGTTTTTTCGCACCCTTTGTGCTTCTCGACCAACTCCCTATAATCATTGCCAAGGTTTTCGAAACGAACAAGCACGTCAGTAAGGGCAAGACTTCCCCTGGCCATAATACACCACGACCTTTAAACCGCTTCAGTATCGGTCAGGCCCTGCAGATAGGTCTCTTCGGCAGGCGGAGGCAGATGAACAAGTAGATCACGATACATGTCATATCCTTTGACCCTTTCGTCTTTTTAAAAGACCACCCTGGCACATAAGTTGCACTTGAAGAAGCTTTCCCTTCTTCGCCATCATCCCTACCTTCCTGATGCTGAGGAGGAGGAGAAGAAACCCCTACGGAAAAACAAATAAAGACAAAACAATAAATATACAAAAAACAAGCACAAGTAAAAAAAATGAAGCGAGAAAAAACGAAAGACTTACTGGCCTCCTAAGGATCAGGCTGATCAACAACACGGGACACTTCGTGATCCCCGTCATGACCCACCGGCCGCTGCTCGAAAGGATTCTCCTCAGCATGCGCAACATCCAGGTTGTTACTGGAATGACCCTCCGGATTTTCCTTCTCCACGGTGTTGGGTTCATTCGGAAGAGGACCTCCAAGGGGTATGGCATTCACGCGCTGATGCGTAGTCGACTCCACATTGATAACCGGTGGTGGACTCTGTTTCTCCTCCTCCGAGGTTGGCCGTAACCACCTCTCTCAGGCGCCCGGCATTAACCCTCCAATGGCCTCAAAGTTTCCTCTTTTCTTCGCCTCCAAACTTTCGGATCGGCCACCTCAACCTCTTCATTGCATCGATTCATGAACCTGAGTGCCTAAGAACACTCTGAATGGTCACATGCATGATGTGAGCTTGCCCCGACTCATAGTGATCCCCTTGGGTCATGACCGCCCCCTTGTGGTACTTCGGAGTAATAAGGTAGTCAGACATGGTTAGAGCTGTAACACAAACAAGATAACAATAAGCCCATAAGAAAAACAAGTTCCTAACTAAGTAGATAGAACACAGGCTAAGTACCATTCCCCTCGGCATCCTTCAGAGCCGCCCGGAAACCAACATATTTCTAATTAGCTGACAAACCAATGGCATATAAAAGCCAGTGGAATCTTTATCAAATCGATAATGTTGGCGACAACTTATCAAGATCCTGCTCGAAAACTCCCCGAAGGAAAGGGATCTAAACATCCGAACTGGATGCCTCCACAAGATAACAAAAAGTGGATGGCTAGGACGGTCAATAAAAAGAAACCACGCTTCCAACCTTTAGCCCGGACAAAATCTCCTAAAGCAGACCGACGATTTTACCCTCCCTCTTAGCGGTGTAACGAGTGACCTTGTTTATGTAATTTATAAAAGCACGAAAAAGGGAGGTTGTGGGAATAACATGTAAGCTACGGCTGTATACCTAAAAAAGAGTAACTCTATGCAAACCCAACGACACTAATTGAGAAATATGAACTTTATAATAGTGAAGAACATCTAAAAGAAAGGTGGAAAATGGGACACTAATCCCCCCCCCCCTCCATGAAATACTCCAGATATAAACCTATCGCATCATCTCCTAAATCCCCCATAGTAAATTCAGGCGGAGGGAGCCTTGGATGAAGGTCGAGGGGAATCCCAAAAGTTTGTATCGCCCAATTCAAGCCCGTCGCATTCATATTCGAGGTATACTTATCTAGGTCGAATTTGGGTTTTGGATCCGATGGACCCTTAGGAGCAGGTCCAACCGAAGAGTCGGAGCCAGACGGTTCTGACATACTAACCGGAAGGGAATGGAAATAGCCTAAGTTTAAAAAGAGAAGAAACTAAAGTATACCTGGACAGTAGACGAGGAACACAAAAACCGTTCGGTAGAAAAACGCAGAAAACGTAGGCGGAAGAATTTTTTACGGTGGTAAAAATGAAAATGACAGCGTTATTTATAGGCGAAAAGGAGGATAGGTGAAACGTCCCGTCGTGTCAGACGGTGACGTGTCAACATAATCACCACACAAAACACGTCAGCTGCCACGTGTTGAAATCCTACGGTGCAGTAAGAAAGCCAGTGCCTCGTCACATACGAACATTTATTAATTTTGGCACCATTAAAAAAAACGTGTGGAACCACTCAATATCATGAAATGAATACATTAACATGATACTGGGGGGGGGACATGTTGGCATATGTACCCAAAATACCAAGCCGAAGGGACCAAACCATTCGGATAAGCACCCAACGAACAAGACCAAGCAGGCTCTGGCAGAAGGGTTTGACACAACCCTCTGGCACAATGGCTAGATTGCGTCACCAATTATAAAAGGAAAGGAATCCTGGGTCAGAATCCTTGACCTAACACAGGCAGAAGCCAAACAGAGCAAGTCAACCTCCCGCCCGAAAGGGTCACTTTCACCCCACGTGACCTCAGGTAAGGACAAGACTTCTCATCTATAAAAGGAGAGAAATTATTGCATTAAAGGTCAACTCTCTCACTACTCACTTTTACACATAGTAACTCTGACATATCACATTCTCATTCTCACGCCGGAGCTTGGTCTAGGGATAAAACCCTAGGCGAGGCTAACACGTGTTGTTCTTGTGTTAACAGGTCGAAGGATCCTTATCCGGAGAGCTGGACGAAGAGTCAGCCGAAGGGTTATTGCTTGTTTAGGTGAAGACACATTTTTACCTCAACAAGCACACGATAGTTTATTTAGTCAAATTTATAGTAGCATCCGCTACCTTTAATAGTTTATGACTTTATGGTACTAAAAATAAAAAAATAAAAAAATACTTATGTAAGTTCAAAAGTAACAAAATACACTTTGATCATATATGTAGATTCAAAAAATACTTTCTCCGTCACAAATTATAAATACATTTTCAAACTGCTTATAGTTTAATAAAATTTTACTGACTACACTTTTCATCAATTAAATATCATCTCACCTTTTAAAATTTTTGTTAATTAGTTAAAGTATAAAAGTTAGACAAGTATTTTGAGATAACTCAAAATAAAAAAAAACATGAACTTATAACAAAGTCCTTGTGTCTGAGTGTGTTACTTTTTATTGTGTGATTATGTGTTTAAGTACCACAAGTAAGATGAATTTATTATGTTATATTATGATATAGATGAAGATGCCAAGGCCTAGCCATTAGGTGTCAGTTCCACAAAATTTTAATGATTAAGTTTGTTTCAAGAATTAGTATTTTAAGCGGTAAGGAATCCAATTGAATGATTATATTTAAACTCCTTGAAGATTTGAGATTGAAGAAATCAACGATATTTTCCAAAGTTATCGTTCGATACCAGACGAGACTTTCACAAATGGGTGGGCAACATATCAAATCAACGATACTTTCCAAGATACAACATCGCATTTAAGTCGAGATTATAACATAAAGATTCAAGAAGTTGAGATCAATATAACCCATATTCGCTTATGTAACAAACGAACCAATCATACCTCCATCTTTATCTAAATTAATAAAATTATTTTTCACCTTTTTTAAAACAACATATCTTACAAACCAGAATTTTCAAAATATAAAAATACATCATCGCGACGAATTAAATTATTTTCATGATATGCACTTTTATATATTTTCGACAAACATTTTTTCAAAATTCGTCTCAAAAATCATATATGATTTTTACGAATCATATATGATTTTCAAAAATCATGTATGATTCGATTTTTATGAATCATATATGATTTTACTAATCATATATGATTCTCAAAAATCATATACGATTCAGAAAATCGAATCATATATGATTTTCATAAATCATATACGATTTTGCTGACCAAATTTGAAAAAAAAATGGTTAAAAATATATAAGAATAAGATATCTATAAAAGATAATTTAATCTCGTCACAGATAATTTTTATCACAGAACGATTAACGGTCATGAGATATTTAATTTTTAAAAGCATGAAGTTTTATCATAATAAAAACGAACGACTATTATTTGCTCATCGGACCACAGAAATTTTGGATCTATATCGAACTTTCGCTTAAAGATTCAAATTGCATTTAAATTTCACATGCTCCACTTTTTCACTTTTTAATTTTTCAATTATTGACTATTTGACCATTTTCTTTTTTTTTTATGTAGTATAGATAATTAATTTTCGTTTTATAAATCGGTAGGAAGTAAAAATCTATTTGGAGTAACATCAAGAGTAAACTACCCCACATGAGCTGGTTAATGGGACCAAACACACACATTTCACCATCACCCAATAATTATTACTACTTCCATTAATTAACTAATTAATTAATCACTATATAAATATATCTTCAACAACAACATTCCCTCACTTTACACACACACACACTTAAAAAACACCATGAACTATGTGTTCTCAGTTTCCTTCTTCTTCATCACTTTGTCATCCATTTTTCACTCAAATTTCGCCGCAACCGAGCTCGATAAACAAGAACGTAAGCCTTATTTACCGTTACTCAGTTCTATTATTTACTTTTGAGTAAAAAAAAAATTAGTTAGTTAGTTACTGTGTGTTTGTTATACAACAGTGAAGGTGTTGAAGGAAATTGGCGGGAAACTAGGGTTGGATATGAAGAAGAAATGGAACCTGGATGATAATAATCCGTGTGATTATGAAGGAAGCTGGGGCAAGGTTGATTATAAGAAAGGCTATAATGTTTCTGTTGAATGTGATTGTTCCGGTAATGCCACGTGTCACGTTGTTAGTATGTAAGTCATCTTCTTTTTCTTTCCTTTTTTGATGATTTTAGGGGGTTGTTTGGATTGTAGTTTGTGGTCTGGTTTTGTGGATTTGTTTGAGATTTGGAAAAACTGATAAGCTTATTTTTTTCGTATTAGGAGGTTATTAACATATAAGTTATCAAAGCTGGTTTTTAGCTCGTTTTTTTTCTGGGTGTTTGTTTAAGCTTAGTTGTGCGCTTACGAGCTTATTCGGTTTCGGTTGATATTTTACAATTTCAAATTTTCCGGCTTATTTGTGAGACTTATAAAAGTATATAAGTTTACCACGAGTTAATAAACTTATAAAGTTTCAAAATAAACCAAAAAATTCATAATATAAAATAATAAGCAGAAAGCACATAAGCTAGTGAGCCCAAAAATAAGCTTAAACAAACAGTCCCTAACTTATAAATGCTATAAGCTCGGATTAGTTATGATAAACTCGTATTTTCGCCGTACGAGTTTATTATCTTATAAATTTCACTCTTTATGTTCCATATTAAGTGGTTTTATAATAAGTACGGAGTAATCTATACTACTTATAATGAAGGGATGACCCTCTCTCTTCTAATTTTTTAAGATTTTCATATATAGATTTTAAGAAATACAACTACTTGTTTATATGTATAATTACTTTACGATAAACACTCACACATATCGACCCACGTTTGTAATTAATGCCATATTTAAAACACTCATTCGATAAAAAGTATAATTTATAAAACACAATGTATAAACTATTTGAAGACAAATACAATCGAAAACACTATTCAACACATACAATTAATACACTATTTAATTTACCCATTCACTAAAATATACAACCATTTAACCACAATATACAATGTGAATCAAACTACTGCCCAAGATTTAAAATAAAGCCATTAGGCTACCCAGATGGTCGGTCGACTGGTTCGGTCGTCATTGGCTGACCAAGTCGCCACCATTGAATACGTGAGGGTCGAACCCATTTATTTATCGCAAAATCGATGAAGGACGATTGTCTTTGAAGGAGTTAATCAAGATTTTGTTTACAGAAATTTCTTGCTAATACGGTATTTAATTATTTCACAATCATAACTAAAGTTATTATTATTCAGAATTTAATTGTTTAATAAAAGATTCGCCGCATAACATTACATCGTCGTAAAATATAGTACAGATCACCACGATCGCATGCATCTCTCGCTAAGAGACTTTAACGAGTGGATATGATATTTGATTTTTGGGAAGTGTAGTTAGTGAGATTTTTTAAAATTTTGTGCATTATAAAAAATATTACACTCAATACGTAGGGCAGATGTAAGTTCTGACTAGGTTTTGATAGTTATTGGTAAATGGGAAAAATGAGCTTATTAGCTTTTTTAAATATAAAACATTTTTTTAGTCACATGGTTTAAAACTTAAAACAATTAAATAACAATAGTTTATTGGGAGTTGATATTTTTATCATATTTTTTAATAAAATATTATAATCACAAGATTACAAGATTATAATTGTAAACTTTATAACTTATGTAAAATTAAGATTTCAGATTAAAAATATGATGAGAGTATCATCTCCCTACTTTATTAAGTAACAAATAGTTTTTTATTGTTTGTTAAAAAAAATGATGAATCTAATGAATAAATCGGTGATCTTGGTGTGGTTTTCGAAAAACATGTGATTTGGTAAGTGTATAGTTTATTCGAAGGATTGACTTAAAAGTGTAGTCAACGGCAGCTTGTTGACTGGCTTATCTGTAATGAGCTGTACTACTACCGCTTACTTGGCAGCTTGTTTATTTTATTTGTTATTTGTCACCATTAAAAGGGAATACGACATTACTCTCTAGAAGACTAAAATATTGTATCACTTTCACATTGGTGGGAATATCTTGTCCCTTATAAAAAAATTCAACTTTTTTGAGCTAGATTCATGTTAAAAAATACTTTTTTCTACTAATGGCTGTTTAATTTTTCTAAATAATATATAATAAAAAACTTGTCTCTTGAATTTAATGGCAAAGTAAACGGATGAATTTTTTTACGACAAGGGTCAGTGGTTGACTCGGATATACACGGCTTAACTGGTATACTCGTGATCCTTGCGATTTTGACCTTTACCCTGGCCACCGGATGTGTACCTAACTAGTGAGATTTGAACATGATGCCTCTAATGAGTTTAAGCATTAGGCCACCTTAAGAAATTAAGAGCATTAATATATACATAATATTTTATATGGAAATTTATGTTCATTCAATGCAACATTAATATGTATTACTGTTATTGTTATAGTAATTTATAGTATTTAATCATCTAGAGTTACCATGTATATTTCAAGTAGCAAATAATAAATAGATATGGGTTTTTAACATTTGCCTCAAGCACATGTTAAGTATTTATTAAACACGAACTTTTTTATATCAGAAAATGCATTTAATTCCCATTAGATATAGTTATAAGTTACCATATTTAAATGTAAATTTGAATTTAATAATCTCGACTTTATTTTTTAATTTCATGTATATCCTTGTAAATTTTAAAATTACATATATATCCTTTTCTAGTTTTTAATGCATAACGTACAATGCTTTAATGCATCAAAGGATATATATGTAATTTTGAATTTTAAGGATATATAAAATCCCTTATTTTATATAAACTCAAGCGTGTGCCCCGGGGCACATTTTAGTTCCATAAATATGATAGTTCCTAATCATATATTTTTCACTTGCAATAATAACCAACAAGCTCAGTCTATTGTAGCATCAGTATAGTATCCTTCTTGATATCAATATGTTTGCCATCGAATTAATTTTTGTTGCAACACAGACTTTTGAAAGGCCAGAACATCTCAGCTAATCTTCCATCAGAGTTTTCCAAGCTTCGCTACCTTAAAGTTTTGTAAGAAAAATCTATCTGCACAATAAGACAGTAACGCATAATAGTTAAATGTTCATATAACGTTAATCATGCTTTATTTTACTCAATGCAGGGATCTCAGTCGTAACCTTTTGAATGGAACTGTTCCATCAACATGGGCTACCATGCAATTGAGCAACCTGTATGGATCACCTAACCATTTATCTCTGTCATCGCGTGAAAAACGTTATACTTAATTAATCGATATAATTTCATGAATCAGCATGCATTACATTTTAATATATGGTCTTATGATTTACCTCCAATGTTGCATATATGTAATGATTGATTTGCATATAAAATTGATCAATTTTGAAGGTGAAGTTTATTCTTTTTTCCATATCACTCGTATCTTCAAGTCCAAGTACTTTTATCATCACATTATAACAGTCCAAATGGCATGTTTATAATTGCATATTGCGTTAAGTTATTAACTATGTTTATATAAAAAATGCAGCTCTCTCATGGGAAACCGGTTATCCGGACAGTTTCCAACAGCTCTCACCAGAATGGTCACCCTTCTAGATTTGTAAGCTGCATCAATCCTTATGCTGATACTAGGGTGTAATATATGTGAAAAAAGGAAGAATGAAAATCATGATGTAGCTATACTTCATTTTGATCTTTGCTTTCTTGCTTAATTATGTAGGAGCATCGAAGGAAATCGCTTTTCAGGATCCATACCCCAGATATTGGAAACATGAAAAATTTGCAAAAGCTGTACTGATATTTCCCTTTGACTTATGTTTTACCTAAAAAAGATATATTCATGTAAAATTTGTATTTGCAGCGTTCTAGCTTCAAATTCTTTCGCTGGACCGCTGCCTGATGCACTTGAAAAACTTACCAACTTGAAGGATATGTGAGTATAGATATTGTAAACTTGGTTGCTTGCGTAAAAGGTTCACCAAATTTTCCCTGACTTTTGCTACATTGTTACACTTTTAGGAGGATAAGTGACAATAATTTCACAGGAAAGATACCGAACTTCATTAGCAAGTGGGCACAGATTGAGAAATTGTAAGAACCATTTGGATCCATTCACTTATGAATGCCCTGACTTGGGCTGTTTTTAATCTCAAATGGGTCAAAACAGGTCAAGTGGGTCAAATATATATTGGAGTACTTTTTTAGCTAAAAATTGAAGAGCTCACATGGGTTGAAAATCGACCAAACTTTATTTTTAGAACCTCCTAAATCGTTTTAGACTCGTCTTTTACTAAAAGCTTTTTTAGTCATAATCGATGCATACATTACTTCTTCGAATATTAGATGGAAAAAATTGTTACTGGGTCAACCTGGACTGGCCGGTTTGACCCATTAAACTATGCACCCAACCTGGCTATCTGTAGTTGCGATTGATGTGCTGATCTAAAGATGTCAACATTTGGTTAATGATGCAGGCATATACAAGGTTGTTCTCTTCAGGGGCCAATTCCTTCTAGCATCGCTAATCTAACAAACCTAAATGATCTGTAAGCAATCTTCTAAAGATCTATGTATAACAATGAGGATATGAGAATATATACCATAGAAATATGGGAATTTAACATGCAGAAACATGGAAATAATAAAACTTAAGCATCATACATAACATATTATTTTCTGTGTTACAGGAGGATCAGTGACTTAAAAGGTAGAGGTTCTAGTTTCCCTCCACTGCAGAAGATGGAGGGACTGAATAAATTGTGAGCTTTTGATTTTGGTACTTAGATATTTTCATTTTATTACTCTTTTGAAGATATTGATTACAATCTGGAAATATGCAGGATACTCCGGAATTGTTTGATCCATGGGAAAATCCCTGACTATATTGGGCATATGAGAAAGCTGAAAACTTTGTAAGTAATTCGCAATATACTACCTTATAACTAGTTTATGATTGCTAATTTCCGTCGTGTCAGAACTCATTGTCGATACTTTGTATTGATGTAGGGACCTCAGTTTCAACAACTTGACTGGCGAGATTCCATCATCTTTTTCCCAACTGGGAAAAGCAGATTACATGTTAGTAGATTATCTTCGACAATTTTGTCTTATCTTCTAATAACTATGATCAATTCTCTAAGGGTAACCACTGTTTTATAGTTATTTGACAGAAAATAACCTTACTGGACCTATACCTGGTTGGGTCTTCTCAAGCACCAAGGCAGTGTAAGTATACTTTTTATCATCAAATAATCAGTAAATGATTTTTATTTTAGTCGTGTGTGGTGTTTATATGTGTTTATGCCTTTGCAGGGATGTTTCTTATAACCATTTTACTTGGGGCACATCTATACCAATTGATTGTCCACGAGGATCTATGTAAATCTCGTTTCCTCTTATTTGCTCTATACCACAGGGTCTATAGATCACCGTAGGCAGAGGTGGCAATTTTCGACCCATTTACTTACTATTGGGTCGATTTTGGTTGTGTTTTATGGAAAATTATCATATGGTTTGGAAGCAACCTAAATCTATTTGTATGACCTCCTATTTCGTTTTTTAGGGAAAGATTTAGATGAGTTATGTATTTTAGTTAATGCATTAACTATTATAAATAATTGGCCAAGAAGTGTTAGCCTAGTAGCCTTCTTTTCAAACGGTACCAAAATTATACCCGTTTTAACCCAAACCTATTACACAACATGGTCTTCTTGCCACCTCTACTCCCAGGTCATATATACCCAGCTTTTGCTTTTATGTTCTGTGTGTGATTATGCGTAATATAAACAAACTTCTGACTACTTGACACAGAAACATAGTGGAGGGCACTTCTTCATCAATACACAAACAGTAAGGCTCATGACACTATCCTCATATCAAGTTACAGAACTACATGAGTGTTGTAAATCATCAAAGTTACATGCTGACTTGATTATCTTGCATTTCTTGTGTAGAGACAATATTCCTCTATGTCTAAGGAAAGATTTTCCTTGCACTAATTCGAAAGAACAACGTAAGTAAAGTATATATGCATCATTAGATACAATCATACATTCACTTCATCGTAGATTTTAATCTAGTTATCATCCTCTACATCAGAAATATATTCATTGTACATCAACTGTGGGGGGGAAACAGTAAACATCAACAACACCACCGAATACAAGTGTGATGATTCAGAAGCAAAAGGCGCCTCAACATATGACAATCAAGGAAACTGGGCATTTAGCAGTACAGGGAACTTCTTAGATGATGATCGCGATTCTGATACATATACTATTTCCAACACATCTGGACTGCATAATGTATCCTCAGTTGAAACTGAACTATATACATCCGCACGCACGGCTGCTATTTCTCTGACTTATTATGGATTGTGTCTTATGAACGGGAATTATACGGTTAGACTCCACTTTGCAGAGATCGTTTTTACCCAAGACAGCACATTTTACAGCCTAGGGAAGCGCGTATTCGATGTTTATGTGCAGGTAAATTAACTATTAAATATGGAGGTGGAAAATTAGACCCATTTACTTATAAACGGGTCAATCTGGGATATGTTTTATCTCTAAAGGATAACAGAAAGTGGCATAAAAAGAAAGGGCTGAAATTCTCCCAAAGTGGAAAATTTGACCCATTTACTTATAATCTTTGTAATCATATATGAAAATTTACTAGTATTTCAACAATATATTAATTTATGGACAGACATCTTGTGACTTGTACCGAAACTACTTGCTTCCAAACTTGTCTCGAATCAGTACCCAACTCACCCATTTTCCACCTGTAATTAAATAATAGTGTATGCAGATGGATTTTTAAGCAGAACTTTTAACGTTGTTTACGATATTCTAATGTAGGGGGAGTTAAAACTTAAGGATTTTGATATAGTAAAAGAGGCTGGAGGTGATGGTAAGCCTGTTGTAAAGAGTTACACAGTAAATGTGATGAGTAACACACTCAAAATT
Source organism: Chrysanthemum lavandulifolium (assembly GCA_022545495.1). Taxonomy (NCBI): domain Eukaryota; kingdom Viridiplantae; phylum Streptophyta; class Magnoliopsida; order Asterales; family Asteraceae; genus Chrysanthemum; species Chrysanthemum lavandulifolium. Next base: position 242,177,316 of record CM040241.1, on the reverse strand, counting down.
CAACTTTATTGGGCTGGAAAAGGCACTACTGGAATCCCTCTTAGAGGAAATTATGGTCCTCTTATATCCGCTATATCAGTTGATCCGAGTAAGTCACTCTTCATCTCCCACTTCTGATTTCACTAATTCCTTATCTTTATGGCTTATGTGTTATGGCATGTATGTGGGATGTATAATCCAGTAAATCCCAAAAATTAAGAGGGGCGATATGCCTTTGACTTTGAGTTCAAACTTACTGTTGATTTGATAAATGTTAAAGGATGGCGACATTTTCATAATCAAAGTATTCATTTCCCTCCGATATCCTGGCTCTCGGTTTGAAGATTGCATAAAATTTTAACATAATTTTGATCCAACAGTAAGACTAAGAGGGTGGCATGCTTTGAATTTTGAAATCCAAGTTGAAATGGATTTGTTAAAAGTACAGAAACACTAATATTTTTCTAACTACATAACTTGTTATAGTCGTCAATCTTATCAAAATAATTAGTGAGATTGATAGTGTAACTATAATAATTTGTAGTTCTATCCTTTATATGCTGTCCTCAAACTACAAGTGTATATTGATACCGGATCAGAATACTTATTACATAATCTGTCAGGAGTTATTCTCTCCCCTTCATTAGTTAAAGGTCCATTAAACATTATGATTATTGCTGATTTTGTCTGATAATTTTGTTAAATATTAATGCATTTTAAAGTCAGCGTATAATGTACTCAATATTAATTTCGTCACCTTGCCTTTTGCAGACTTTGACCCCCCAGATTTTGCTAAAAAGAATGTCGGTTTAATAGTTGGAATTGTTGGTGGAGGACTGTTTTCTGTAGTTTTATTCATTATTATCTTGTGGAGAAAAATGGGTAAAGGAGCAGAAGATAAAGGTACAAATCTCATTATTTAACTTTTTTTCCGTTCCTAATTAGTATCTTCTAGAGGTGGTAATTTTGACCCGTTAACTTCTGAATGGACAAAGTTATATATCAAACGGGTCAAACCAGTTGAAAGTTGGTCAAAGTCGATTTTAATGCATAGCTTCTTCATCGTTATTCAAAAATATAGATTTTTATGATGCTAGAGAACACATAAAAGAGTGTCGACCCCTGAACAATCCTTCTTCCCCCTTTTTTTTTCCACCTCTATTTTTATTGTTAACAACTTTGTATCGCGGTAACTAGTTACAATATCTGATATATAACCATTTGTATTTGCAGAGCTTAGAGGTCTAGACCTGCAAACAGGAATATTCACCCTAAGACAGATAAAAGCTGCAACCAAAATTTTGATGTATTAAACAAGCTTGGAGAAGGTGGTTTTGGTGCTGTTTACAAGGTAGGTGTCTTTTGATTAAACCACCAATCCAAAAACACTTTTTGTTATTTTGAGTTACTAATAAACCATATGTTATGCAGGGTTCATTGTCAGATGGGACGATAATTGCAGTGAAACAGCTATCATCAAAGTCTAGACAAGGAACCCGAGAATTTGTCAATGAAATTGGCATGATTTCAGCTCTACAGCATCCAAATCTTGTCAAACTCTATGGATGTTGCGTTGAAGGGAACCAGTTGTCGTTGGTTTATGAGTACATGGAAAATAACTGCCTATCCAGAGCTCTTTTTGGTGAGCTTAATTATTGATTAGTTTGCAAGTTGGATGGGTCGGGTAATAGGTCAAAAATGATTTCGGGTTAAAACATGATTTCTAGTACAGATTAAAACAGGCTGGGTTGATTTGCCCCACACACAGTTCTTAGTTAGATTATATAGTAATTAAAAAACTTATGTATGGTTTCAAAGAAATATAATATTACAAAAATAGTTCATATTGGATTAAACAATTTGGGAGGCTGTATACATCAAAGAAGATTTTCCAGCCGTTTCACATGTTTAGCCATACCAAGTTAATGTGTCGAATATGCCACCTTTGAATTTCTGGCATAAGAAACATGTTCACACTAATGTAGAAACAACGGATGTGATTACTTTCTACAGGGCGAGACAAAGTATCCAAACCAAAGCTGACATGGCCTGTTAGGTTAAAGATATGCTTAGGGATAGCTCGAGGGTTGGTTTATCTTCATGAAGGGTCACAACTGAAGATAGTACATAGAGACATCAAGACTAGCAATGTGTTGCTTGATAAAAATCTCAATGCAAAGATATCAGATTTTGGTTTAGCAAAGCTTAACGATGATGGAAATACCCACATCAGTACTCGTATTGCAGGAACCATGTACGTTCTCTAATTACTCATATCTAGTCTGGCAATGGGTTAAAACGGGTCATTTTTAGCATGGCTGAAACAAACCGGATTGGATTGGGTTGACCGTCAAACCCTTTTTGGTCAATTTATTGAATGTTCTGAAATTTTATAGTGTGTTGATTATGATAGTAAAAAGTAAAAACAGTGTTATGACAATCATAATCTTGTTCGCATTACAAAGACTTTTGGTGACATTTGACCTGTTCGACCCATTCACTTTTTTATTTTGATCCGTTCAAGATGAAATGGGTCCCACGTTGACGCGTCACGTGTTCGTAAGTAGATGGGTTGAAATTGCCACCATCTTTTCCGATTACTTGATAATTACAATTGTGCTTTTGTTCTCAGAGGTTACATGGCTCCAGAGTATGCTATGCGTGGTTACCTGACTGCGAAAGCAGATGTATACAGTTTCGGGATTGTGGCGTTAGAAATCGTTAGTGGAAAAAGCAACACCAACTACAGGCCCAAAGAAGACTTTGTTTACCTTCTTGATTGGGTAAGGAGAATATTCATATTGGTGCACCTACATTTTTAAAGTTTGACATTGGGACAAATATAAGAGTTTACGTGACGTGAAAAAATGTGTGTGTGTGTGTGGGGAGGGGGGTTGAGTAACCAGTTAAAACAAGATTAGTCAAAATGTGTACTTTTTCTGCAAGTTAACTCGGTCAGGCCCAAAATCTTTTAATGCCTTAAAAATGTTTAGTTTTTTATATTTGGTAAAAATCTAAACTTTAAGAACCTAAAACAATTATGAGGTTTTTTACATTTTAATTACACTCTTGACAATGCTCGACCCGTTTTATTTGAGGTTTTTTCTTTAGAATTTACCCATTTAGCTTGTTAGAGGACCCATTCATAAGTAGAGGTCGAATGCCCGCTAAAGAAAAAAAATAACCTGTAGTCCTGTACGAATCTATAACGTTCTTGAAGGAAAATTTTAGAAACTACATTGTAACATTGCATCATTACAAAATTTTCACCTATAAAAAACTATAAGTGAAATTTGTGACAAAGTCCATTCCTGTTAATATTGGGACTTATCAATTTTGACCCAGAAGATCAGACTGTAACATTTCTTCGTTTTTTATTTCTCAGGCATATGTTTTGCAAGAAAGAGGATGTCTGCTAGAACTAGTTGATCCAGATTTGGGGTCCGAATATTCATCCGAAGAAGCAATGACGATTTTGAATGTGGCCCTTTTATGTACAAATGCATCTCCGACCCTTAGACCAACCATGTCTCAAGCCATGAACATGCTAGAGGGTCGAACCAATGTTCAAGATTTGCTTTCAGACCCTGGGTTTTCGACTATCAATCCTAAGTTCAAAGCCTTAAGAAACCACTTCTGGCAGAATCCTAGTGAAACCCTTACCATGAGCAATGACCCCTGTACCGAGTCCTTGCTCTCTGTAACATAAGGTAGACAAACAACAAACTACACTGATATATATGTGAATATTGATTGCGTACATAGACAAAAGGGACACTTAAATTGTAAAGCTACAAATAGTGTTAGTATGTAATAAGAGCCAAACTCGTCAAAGGACGAGTTTAGCCCGTTTCTTAAACCAAACATCAAAAGAAGCTAGAGGTGGCGTAGTGTGTGACTTAGCTAGGTTTGGTTCACCTACCAGGTCACCAAAGGTGGCTTGGATGAAGTTTCCCTTATACTAGTCGACACATGTCAGGTGACTCTTTATTATTACAACTCAATAACGAAGCTTTGTATAGTCTTTAGTCTTTACTATTTTGATGACTTTGAACTCGTTTGATAAGCATTTTTGTGATTAAATCACTGAGCTCAACTCGTTTGGCTTGTTAAAATACATATAATCACAGTTGATAATTTGCAGGTATAAAAGTCGACATTGCCACCTCAAAAAGTAACATTATAATGGTGGTCATTTGTTTGTATAGTGCATAACACACGTTATGTTGAGGAGAGAGGAATGGTTTGTATAGTGGAACTCCAAACGTGGTGGGCCCAGAAAGACGAATGGTTTGTACAATAGGACCATTGCTATAAACTATAAGCAGAGACAGATTCTTCGTATCGTATAGGGTCAAGTTATTAATACGGTGACTATGTTTTTATTTCAACGGTGGCTATGAAATAGGTAGATTGGGTATGACACAAATAGTACACAAATAGTACCTTGTCCCCTTTCTTGTCTTTTTGACTTTTTTTTTTTTTTTTTTATAAATAAGTGTGTGTATAATATGTGAACAGATAATAACGTATATAATAAGTTACACAGATAATAAACGATTGTATACGATAATTATTTAGTTTGTATAATAAGACGCTAAATATTACCACATTAAATAACTCGCAACAACAACTTTTATTATTAAATTAAACGTCAATTAATATATTATTTAAATACACCAACATCTACTACATACGAAGATTATTCATCTCGCTTAAAAGATCACGGAGTTCAGACCCGATCGACAAGCGTGATCCTCGTGATTCTCGCCAATTCTAACTCCATCTCCCAGCGTCTTTATTTTTGTCTTTAACAATTGATCTCATTATCTTTAAGAACGATTTAAAGATGCGTTGAAGATGAGGCTCGACTTAAGCACCGTCTTTCAAATTCATCTTCCAATCAAGATCGACACCCATAAATATTCAGACCCTACTGTTACATGTTAAGAAAATAATAAGAAACGATTTTAACAAACAAATTATTTACATAAAACCCCAAGAACGTATGATTATTTACCACCGAAAGAGGACATGCATAATACTGGTCGGCCAGAAAGGATTTCGTGATTTCCGCTCTATAATAAATCCTCTATTACATCGACACCGTAAAGGATTTCTGGCCCACCGACAAAAAGAATTTGCATGAATCAAGAATCAATCATTTACAACATAAAACATGTATCATTTACAATGTTATTATTAATTTAAATATAAACAAGAATCAATCATTTACAACATAAATCAAGAATCAATCACTATGTTTACAACATAAATCATTAATCAATTATTTTCAACATAAATCAAGAATCATCACTATGTTTATAATTATTTACAACATGAATCATTCACTATGATTGTCGATGCCTATATAATGATTCCCACCGATGCGACGGTTGTGCCTCCTCCATTGCGGGTGGAGATGCGGAAGTGGAGAATGTCTGCCTAGCCGAACAATGTAATGACCTACTGCTCCCCACACCTGCTATCACAAGGGGTCGAGTTCTTTGTGAGAAGTCCGACCATCGATAAGTTGAAAACACATATTCCAACCCCCGCGAGATATAAATGCAACGGGTCGCCTAATCGCCTCGCAATAACCAACCCGTGTTCGCATGTCCATATAGCGATCGCGGTGCATTTCCTTCTCCGGACCGCCTATTGTACGGCGAAGTTCGTTAAAACCATCTTCCCCACAAACCCATGTAAACTCGCCAATTTAGGTCCATCTGCTGTAATAACATCTCGCCTAACTTGGCGCCACCAATCTTGTTGTTCCCAAACACCATGGGCAACGCATCGAAACCCACAATTTCCGTCACCCACCACATTATATATACCGATTATGTATGGATGCCAAAGGACTGAAGCATACTCATAAGCATTTCGCTCGCATCTCCATCGTACAACATGTGTCTTATAGCGGTGCTTCGGTGATCACTAGGACCCGTGAAAGAACTATGTCTGGCGTGTTCTTTGTTGAAGTTCGGACTTGTGTAGATCTTGTAGCGGTGCTTCTTGGTGATCTACGGTTGAACTTCATTCAAGTCCGGACTTGTAGCCTTGCCATTTTGTCCTTTCATACGGACGTCCACGGGTATTTTTCTCAATAACAGTTCCCGTGTGTCATCGATGTGTGTTGGTATATCGATCTCAACTTCGTTAGCATATTATTCTTGACAAACCACGACGCTTTGGTAAAACATTCCGAATTGTCGAATGTCATCTCTAAACGAAGTATCATCATCATCATCATCATTCTCGGAAGAGCTATCTCGTGCGGTGGCCTATTGATATTAGGCCACGGAACATGTAGGTTCTCCAAAAATATTAAGTTCTTCTAGTGGAATGGGAGTCCCAAATCATTAAAAGTGGTATATTACAATGACGCCAGAAATCATCGATATTAATGGGAAAACAACTTGATAGTTATAAATGTACTTACCATGAATCACATAGTATTGCATCTCGTGAAAGCATGGCGGTCCGTAAATTGTACGCAACTTATGGCTACAATCTTCACGGTGATAGACCGATGGAGTTCTTTGTGCATGAGTTGGAAAGCATGGTGAGAAACTTTATACCACAATTCTTGAAATAGTAGAAAATTACAATCATTTATTTTCTCGCCGATGCTTCTATTTAAACTCTTTATCGAATTTTCTTGCAAAGATAATCTTATCGATTGCACTCAACAACCTGTCTAAATTGGACCTGTGCCGCCTAAATATAATTTCAACAACGTGGTGAGCCTCAACTCTACACGTTGTTGTCCCGTCAAGGAGCGATATTCATCGGTGATGTACGAGACAAACATGTGTCCGTAATCTCGCACCATTATCCGAGATACTCATCGATCGTCGAAAAAAAACAATGAATTAATCAAAGGTCATTCGGTGCTTATTAATTGAATAATAAAAAGTATATAATTAATAATTTATTACGCGCATGGTTGACCAAGCGTTGTCGAGGGCGCTCATACGCTGTTCGAACAAGGGCGTGTTGAGCTTTAACCAACCGATCCCATCTCTTTTAATGGAGTCATACTCATCTAACCCACCGCATTTGTTTCTCATAAACCTCATAAAATTTTGCTCTATATGCCATCGATGAGTAATTTGCAGCGGTAGGAATTTCGCCTACATGCCCCAACCAACGCTAAATCTCTGCCGGTGACAATAACACGCTGGTAGTATCTTTCGTCTATCACCTCTTTTATGCGCTGCAATACCCATTCAAAATTATGCCCTTTTCACCGTGTATAAAGTCAGACGCCATTGAAAATGTTTTATTCGTTGGAGTTACTCCAACAATTTCCAACAATGGCAATTTAAACTGTGGTATTGTACGTGAGTCCATCAACATGATTTCGTGGAACGACGCCATAGAGCATTGAGTGGGGTGAACAAAAATAGCTCCTCAAGCTCATTATGGTCATTCACCCTGCAATATGATAACCCGAATCCGCCGATGCGAGTAAAGGACTTGAATTTGAGTTCTATCACCTACTCGCTCTCCGAACTTATCAAGTGCGTTATAAATAGTTCTAACGCTAGACACGCTATCCGGATTACGTCCCTTTATTGTCGAAAGTATATTACGTGGTGGCACGCTATACTCGACAATTCTTTGACCAAACTCAACTCATCATCTTTTAATCGCATTGCATATGGCATACCATGCAACGACTCTAGCAACTCATGATTATGGCTATCACACTTCACCTCAAAATCCAATTACATTGTGTTGTTCTATATTTCGCAACTAACTGAATGGACAATTGCTTTTTTTGTTTTGTTTTCCGCTTCCACCACCGTGATATTCATAAATCCCGCTCTTTGTACACATATAATTAATTTCCATCATCGACCATTTTCGATTTGGTTCTCTTTTAACAATGACAAAACCGAGCCCCGAGGCTATATTTTGCACCCACTCGCTTATTTCCTCGTGAGAACGGAAAGCCTGAAAATACATAACAAATTTTATAACACACTTTTTTTTTAACTAATACTTTTTTTAATACTTTTATAATGGGAAGCCCCGAGGCTATATTTACCACTTGTCTGATAAATGGGTAATCCTCTGATACTTCCTCGTGAAAACGGAAAGCCTGAAAAATAAAAAACACAACATTTAAAACTAATACACAATTTTATAAATAATTTTTTTATAAATAATTTTTTTATAAATAATTTTTTTAACAAAGTTTTATTAATACTTTTAAAACTAATACACAATTTTATTAATACTTTTAAATCTAATACAAACTTTTAAAACTAATACAAAGTTTTAAATCTAATACAAACTTTTAAAACTTTTAAAACTAATACTTTTATTAAAACTTTTAATAATACTACTTTTATAAAGATTATAAGTGTGTGGTTATTAAACCGTGTACGCGTTCGTTGAGTGTGGTACGCGTTTTCTCTCTGAGTTGATATCTTGTCCTCTCTCTCACTATCTCATTCATTCAACTCTGCTTTCTCTCTCACTATCTCTATCTTCTAAAAGTTTTTAGATTTAGATCTAAAACATATAAGATCGTGGTGTTTTTGGTTATGTTTGTGGTGATATTGCTACATTTATGGGTAGATTGTGGTTCTTTGATGGTGAGTTTGTGATGTTGAGTTTGTGATGTTTGGGTAAACGTAATTTTTTTTGGGGGTACTTTGATGGTGAGTTTGTGATGTTCCTATCATTTATGGGTAGATCGCGGGTTTAATTTCATGGATTTGTAAAAAATAAAAACGCTATTTTTTTTTTAGGGTTTGTAAACTGGGTACTTTGATGGTGAGTTTGTGATGTTCCTATCATTTATGGGTAGATTGTGGGTTTAATTTCATGGATTTGTAAAAATAAAAACGCCTATTTTTTTGTGGTTTGTAACTGGTACTTTGATGGTGAGTTTGTGATGTTCCTATCATTTATGGGTAGATTGTGGGTTTAATTTCATGGATTTGTAAAAAATAAATAACGCGTAATTTTTTTGTGGTTTGCAACTGGGTACTTGATGGTGTGAGTTTGTGATGTTCCTATCATTTATGGGTAGATTGTGGTTTAATTTCATGGATTTGTACAAAAAATAAATAACGCGTAATTTTTTTTCCACGCTCTGTGTGGTTTGTAACACGGTACTTTGATGGTTAGTTTGTGATGTTCCTATCATTTATGGGTAGATTGCGAGATAAAAAATGGTTTAATTTCATGGATTTGTAAAAAATAAATAACGCGTAAATTTTTTTTTTTTAGGTTTGCGACCATATATGTAAATACTTAATCCGGGTACTTTGATGGTGAGTTTGTGATGTTCCTATCATTTATGGGTAGATCGCGGGTTTAATTTCATGGATTTGTAAAAAATAAATAACGCCTAATTTTTTTGTGGTTTGGTAAATCTAGGTACTTTGATGGTAGTTTGTGATGTTCCTATCATTTATGGGTAGATTGTGGGTTTAATTTCATGGATTTGTAAAAAATAAATAACGCCTAATTTTTTTTGTTTAGGTAAAAGCGCTATAAACCGCTATGCGAGAGGTCGATTATGTGATGTTATTGTGAAACCGCATGAGTTGTGTGGTGCAAACGGTAGGTTAACACCTTGATCCGCCACCATTGAGTGGTATGAATACCGCCTGCCTACCCCTAACCACGTGCTGCGTGGTTTCTTTGGGAACCGCTATGTGCTTGCGCGCTATGACATATGTATGACACAAATAGTACTCTATGCGCTTATGTGCTTATTGAAACCGCTCGAGTTTAATGGTGTGCAAAAGGGTAGGTTAACACCTTGATCCGCCACCATCGAGTGGTATGTATCGAATATAGCATACTATATTAACATGAGATCATCAAGCACGAGCTTTAAGATTTTAAGGATCTATGAGGCTAATGGACATTGTATCCCGGGCCGTTAATTATAAACTACAAAATGTTAATTCCTCATGCTTACATAGAATGCACATCTAATTATAGACATATGGGCAAAATGTTTGTTTAGTTTTATATTAAGTTTCGTTAAACTAAAGTGTCAGTCTAGATATATATTATTTGTATGTAAATAAAAAAATGGTTGTTTGTTTTGTATGTTGAATAAAGTGTCTGAATTAATAAAATTATTATTATACCCTTTTATTTGAAATAATTGATGATTATTGGTTAAGAAGTGGAAGGGTAAATATGTAAAAGTAGAATAAAAGTGATGACTTAATATAGAGACCCTCATTCTCATGGCTTTTTCTAGAAGGTCATCCATTTAAATTAAGCACCAAACAAACACTCAATTAGTGACTTAATTAAATTACCTATTTTACAATTAAGTCTCTTTAAGTCATTATCAAACACCAGTGAGTGCGAGCCTACGAAGTCAGGAATAACTAGGCTTGAAAATTCGGTAGCAATATTGAGGGTGTTTACTAAATTAAGCGGTTTGGGTAAATGCTATATTAGCCACTTATTATTTAGCCTCTTAAATGGTAGAGTTAAGCTTGATTGAGTCTTCTAAATAAGAGGTAGTAAGGTTTTGAGCCCACATACATTCCTCGTTAAGTGAAAAGTAAATACCCCTCATCTTATTAGCTAATTTCTTCTTGGGATACTCACCCCATTTATGTAATACTCAATCATCGGGAGCTACTTGTTAGAGATTCGTTCTTTCGATCTCCCTAACCCGATAAAAACAAGTCCTCCGTCTCGCGTATAGTAGAAGTTCACTGGTTTCATCCTGTCTTGAACTCATCAGGGGAGCGTCCCCAACTCTCTACCAGTGTAGTGCCATATCGAGTCCTTTACTCGTGGCATGTACTACACCTTTACCATCGAGGTACTCAAGCAAGACCAACATGATAAACCAGAAACCCGCGCATTCAACATGATTTTAAGCAAAACCCGACACTTTAGAATTTAGCTCGTGACGTTCTCCCACCACCAATTGCTCGACCTCGTGCATGGTCATTCGCCTCAACGAATGACATCCTTTAAATGATTTACCTTTACTCCAGCTTCATGGCTTAAATGGACATTCAAATTTCGACTCTTTGGGCCTTCCTTCTTGGATTAGTCGGTTACTATTTCTCGCGACTTAAGATCCAGCGTGTAATGACTATCATCCCCATTTGGATTAGCTCATTACTCTCTCTTGCTTTCATCGAATGCGACATTGCTAAACACCACATCATGTTATTCTCTATAACATCTCGAGAGACCTCTCTCACCACCATTGCGCAACAACACTTTTAAGAACTTTCGGAGAGTGACATAAGCAACTCTGCTTCGGTCCGACTTGGTCCGACTTGGTTCTAATATTACTTGTCATGAGTCATTCCTTCGACCCTGCGTGGCATCCTTAAACCCGATAAGGACCAGTTATTCGTCCTGCGTATAATACAACTTCACAGAGTTAGGTTTTATTTGTTTTTTTTTTTCCTTTTTATTTTTAGAATTATGCTTGTTGGTTAGTTGTGATTTCAAGGATCGAAGTTTGCTCATGGATACTTAAAGAAGGCACGATTTTCTTCGTGGGCCTTCGCTCTTTTTAGGAGAAAATTTCAAGGAAGTTCTCACTCCAATTCTACTTTCTCTTCACCTTTATTTCATGTTTAGTACAAAAGGGACTTTGTACATCTCAAGTGGGGGATGAGTAGAATTATTACTTGAACTTTATTTTACCCTCATTTTTCTAGTTTATTTTGAAAAATTATGCCATTTTTAAAATTTTGACATGTTTTTCTTAACCTAACTAGATTAGACCTTAGCCGAGCACATTATAACCTTTGATATTCCATGGTGAGATTAGTCTTATTCGTTTCCACTTATTTACCCAAATCCACCAAATTATAAGTGTGTCGCTAGCTTGTAAACTTTAGAACTTGGCATTTGCATCATTTCGAGACCATAAACGAGCTGTGTCGAGTTAGCTTAATATATATGGAATAATCAATTCGAGAAGGAAATATTTTAGGATTATCACCCAAATAGACTATATATGTTTGTGTTTATCGATTAGTCACCTCGACTATTCGACCCCCATGTTAAACCTTTTTGTTGCACTCATCTTTAGTGCAAGATACCCCTAGATACACCCTTCAGAGCCATTCTTTTCATTTCATAACCTTATTATGTTTGTATCGTTACACCCATTCGCCTTAGCCTACCGTGTAGTCTTAATTTATGGTCAGAAAGTCATTGTTTGCCCAAGTTCGAGGTTTGAGTAGAGAGGTTTGGGAATCATGCTTTCGTCAAAGACTTACATTTGAAGATCATTAAAGAACCCTGTATTCTCCATATGTTTTCATCTCAAGTGGGAGGATGTTTATCTTTTTATTTGTAATAGTTATGATTTAAAAAATGATAAAAAAAATTATTATTGTTTATTAGTTTATGTTATTAAAAAAGTGCAGTGTATAAGCACTATGTTATGAGCTCATTAGATATTAGCATTGGGGAGGCCACCTCGATCACATTTGAAGATTTGAGTTGGTGACGTTATTACACCAATAGTTTGAAGAACAACTAATGTGCCCATCATGACGTCCGCTGATAGGGATTTAAAACGTACGCTTTTAGGGGTCATTTAAGCCCTAAATCGACCATTTTTATATCCATTACTGCTTAATTTCGTTTCTTTTCACTTTTTAGGTCTCTTGGAAGCAAAATGCTAGAATGAAGAATTTTTGGACGAAAAGGATCAAATACATGAAGAAAATGGCAAAGTCAAGATCGAAGTCACTCAAGCTGCTCAAACAGAACTGGCGTCCCAATCAAAGGCGGCGTCGTCCTCTATAAAGACTTGATCAAAACATGCACTAGACGGCTCGGTGGAAATTTTGCTCACATAACTTGTGGCGTCACGTTGTGAAGAAGAATGGGTCACTCAGACTTTTCATCTCGCACGGCCCGGATCCGAATCAAGGCGGCGTCCCAATGAAGAATGACGGTGTCACAACTCTAAGGTGACGCCGTCCCATCGATGACTTAGCCCAGACGAAACGCTAATGACGGCGAGCTGATGGCGTCCCATGCAAAAGGTGACGCCGTCGCAAGTGTAAATCTATATATAGAATTCGATTTTTACGCATTTAAAGAGGTAGACTTTGGAGAAAAACCCTAATCGTTGTAGTCCGATTTGGACGATATCTTAGGGTCCCAAACCCTATTTTACACATCGAGATAAGTATTTTAATCCAAAGTATCATTATGTCTTCAATTGATTGTGTGTATGTGTTAGATTACCATGTTTGTAACACAAGCATTAATATAAGAAATGAGAAGAGAAGATCGGATGAACACTTAACTAAAACACACGTATGAATAATAATGAAGGTTTATGCTTAGAGTGAAATAGAAAAGTGAACAACCAACCTTAAGAAAGGAGTGAAGGTTTACAAGACTATTTATAGGGGAAGGAACTAGGGCAACATGCAAGTTCCGTCCTTTCCTTATTAGGCTTGGGCCAAGGCTTATGGGCTTTCTACATAAGCCTTGCCATAATTACTAACATAAAAGTATAGTTAAGCTAACTATTACATATTAATTACTAACACTTGTAATCTAGTTTAGGAGTGATTCCAACAATCTCCCCTAAGTGTTGGTGATTAATGATTTGAGTAATAACGTTGTAGGTCTTGATGTAATAGTAGCTTTGGCGTCTTCGACATTCTTCTTTCTTGTGAGAAGAAGTGCCTTGATTCTAACAATCTCCCTAGTGTAAGGATCTTGTTTTCTTTAAAGTTTTTAGCTTTGACGTCTTCATTTTCTTTGTTCTTTAATTCTTTGTTCTTTGTGATGATAGTGATAGTATGTTGTGGTTATTGCATCAAGTCCGCCGTTGCTCCGGTGTCTCCACGTCTTTCTCCAACATGCTCACACGCTCTTTAACGTTGGATTTAAGACGATGTAGTTCTCTTTGTCTTTAAACTTTGTAGATTCTTTGACTTTGTGAAGAATCATTCGACTTTGTGTTGCCTTTTGAGAGAACTTCAATTAGTGTTGTTGTTGGTATGAGCATGTGAAGAATCGCACGATCTTTTCCTCCCGCAAGCATCCATAAGAAGAAAACATAAAACATGGGTTAGAAATAATCCGGTAGCTTACAAGTTTGAACTTGAGTGTGTTAATAGCATAGTGTGAAAACACGTCTCTAATTCTCACAAAGGCATTCTGAGCTGGATTCCCACAAGTGAGATAACGCGATGTCTTGAAGTACATCTACGATTCGGTGGGTCGTTGAGGTATACGAAGCATCACCCATGATTGTAGACCGTTTGAGACAGCACTAAGTGACATCTTTGTCTGTTTGATGTTGACCACAGCGGGAGTTTCCATTCAATCACCGAGGATCACATGTGAACCTCTCATAAATGTTCTCGACAGATTGCTAAGATCATGTAGGACTCGATAATGTATCACTTGTGTTCTTAATGTTGAGCGACAAGCGATGAAATGTCAAGTGTACCTAAGAGATCTTTTGATGAATCTCGTGGCTCTAGACTCAATAGTGCGCTTTGGTTTCCTAAGTGGAGACTAGGGAGAGGTCTCCTTCTTCAATACCATCAATCTCTAAGAGAAAGCCGATAGTTTTCGTAGGGTTCCTGTGAGAATGAAACAAGCTTACGTTGAGAGAAACTTGAGTGGCTAAGAAGGTTTAGTGCATGCGTCCTTTGGATCCATGACGACTTTTAATCTTCAATACCGGTGTCATCAAGTGACAACCAAGTAGCATATGTATTGAACCCGTGTCTTCCCTAAGTTGAATAATCGGAGGGCTATTTCTTTTCACCCTTTTCTTTATTTTTCTTTTAATTCTTCAACTCCTTCTTCTCTCGATTCTCATTTTCTCCTTTTATAATCATACCTAAGGACTTCTAAATTCTAACTATTGGTGGTGTCCTTGGGTAGATCCTCCAACTCTGGCGGATCATAGGACGGTTATTCCTAACCTTAGTCACCTTATAACTCCATGACTAACCTATGTTGCCGTAAACCATTTTTCATGAAAATCTCTCAAAGTGGTTATGAGTAAAAGCATTTAGTACCATTGTGAGAGTTTTGTAATTTGAAATACTCCCCTCCACACGTGCTTAAGTATTTTAATGAAATGCATGGTGAGAGAAGAGCGCACTTTTGAATTGATCAACTCAAGATAGACAATTCCTGCGAGACACGGTTACGTTGCATAGTTAAAGAGATACATTGTCGACTTTTAGGTGACAACTAGCTCTAATAACTACCTTGAAGGTGTGGACAAACCTCGAAAGGTTGTCAAACCCGTCAAAGTTCATGTCTATCAAGAGTTTCTCGAATGGTACATTCTACTAGGACAAGTCCTTGCGAGACACGTTTACATCACTAGCGAACTAGTTTGAAATTATTACCCATCCCGAACAAGTCTTTTCGAGTTACTAACATTTAAGATCTCGTCAATTCATTGGTTAAGTCTTTATACGACGATTCATTAACAATTCACAACATATTTCTTATCACATAATTTTCTCCCCTCAAAATGGCATATAAATGTTATTTTGATGAAATTTTGATATCGAATATGTCCATTTCGAGTTTTGTGGGAAGATTACCACGAAGAACAATTTTGTGAACAAAGTTTTAAGCAAATATTCCCCTCAACAAGTGATATTAACTTTTGAGGTTTTGAAAATCATAAGGGAAGTACTTGTCCTTTTGAGCAAAACTTTGAAAAATGAAAGTTTTGATAAGTTTTACTCAAAAGTAAAGCTTTCGCTCCTTTTATAAGGATTGTGGCACTAATGCGTACCACGGGGTCCTTTCATTATAAAGAGCGGGTTGTACATTGTTATGTGTGCACAAGCCATTATGAATAAATCAAACAAACAAAATCACAATCAAGAATGATTACCCAATGATTACAGACGATCAACTACTTTACGAGGGCGTTGGTATGTTAGAATCGGAAAGTTTGGTCATCCTCCCACATAGCTCTTCCAATCGTCGCATCGATCCCGATGAATCAACCTTTCATTAATCCTAGTGATAAATCAATGAACATCCTTGCGATCCTTTGAATTCCATCTCTTCGTCTCGAATTTTACCGAACTCAATGACCTTCAAATCGATATGCCAATCCATCTCGAACCATCTTCGAGGTGGCGTCATAGAACTTGTGAATTTCATCGAAAGCCATGAAGCAATTATGATGATTTTCACTTTGGTAGACAAACCCTCACTTTGGTTTATGAGCGATTTTGTCTTGAGGTTCTTGATTGATTCCGTTGAAGTGTAGGAGTGGGCGATGAGATTGATTTTGGTAAGATTCGACCCGAGTTAGAGATCTTCAACACGCTCTTAGATTAGATTTGAAAACAAGTGCGATGATGTACTTGATTTAAATTTCGGTTGAGGTTCGGGTTGGGGCTCGGTATGTCGTAATCCTCACCACCGATGTATGTAAAGTGATCAATGGTTTCTCCATTGGTGGTGTGGTTTGAAACCCTTGGTTGATCGGATGGTGGTGGTTGTGTAGCTTGTTGTGTAGTGGTGATAACACCTTAACCATTTGTCGAATCATTGGATGGAGTTGCCTTCTTATGATTTTGTTGTTGACTTAGTTGTTTCTTTTGTTGATGGAGGTGATGATTGAGATGATGATTTGGGTTTGGTGGAAGTGTCAAAAGGTGGTTTAGAAGACTTTTGAGGTATGTGTGTTGGATTGTCAACTATGTAGTTTTCGATTCCTTCTTTAACTTTTCCTCTTGACTCTAGCGACTTCTTGACCTCTTTTCGCATCATTTCCTCTTGACCACCAAATTATCATCATCGGTGACTCTTTCATCCTTATCATGATCGTAATCTCCTTCGTCATATATTTCCACATCTTCACCATGCTTTTCTTCTTGCGGTTGTTTTAGTTGTTGTTGTGGTTGCTTCATTTCAACAATTGTAGTGTGATGACACCACGATCCTTACCGGGTTGATTAACCGGATCGGATGGGGTAAGAGTTGTTTGCAATGGATCTTCCATAAGTGGAGGACTCTTGCTTGACCCTCCACCCCATCGGGTTGATTAACCGGAAAGGTTGAAGCATGGTATTCCATCCTTTTACGCTTTAATGTCTTACGAAATTGTATTTCCTCATCCATTGAATCATACTCATCATCGGGATGACTTTGTGAGCATGAATTTGAATGGATGTTGCGAAGGATGTCCACAACAAATACGCAAGATGATTATGAGCATATGAAGTTGTTGAAGACGACACGGAGATTGTTCTTGCCAATTGTTTTGTCGTATATAGTGGGAATGTGTTTGCCATCGAGAGCTCGGTGGGGCATTGATGTTTGCTTGATTTGCGCCATTTTGTGATCGAAAGACATTAGACAAAAGACGGACATATGGAAACACAATGTGTTTGTTTTAGTCTGATTTATTATCTAATTCCTTGTTCGATGGTAACATGTTTATGTTAGTTACAAGTCCTAAGTCACATTTTACCAATTGTTTGAAATTGATGTGAAAAATTACGTGATTGAGTTAATTTTGAAATTTCAAAGTCCAAATCTTCACTTAACACACAACATATTAACTTTTGTAAGCATAAGAGTAACATTAGATAATAGTGACTTATGAGTAACATTTAACAAGTAACATATGCGTAATAGGCCAAAATGTAGTGAACAGTGGTTTTGGTGTAACAAGGATCCTTATGCGTAAGAAAGGAGCTTATGCGTAAGAGTAAGCTAAAGCGTAAGACCAAGCTTATGCGTAAGAGTTTCTTACGCGTAAGACAAGTTCAAAGGCTTTAGGCTTATGCGTAGGAATAAGCTAGATGTTATGCGAAAAGTTTACTCGTAAGAGTAAAGCTTATGCGTAACAAGCCTTGTTTACGAATATCTTTCAAGATCACGAAATCCTTTGTAGACCTCTTATGCGTAACATGTTAAACATAAACATGAAAACTTGATTACAGTTTATTCCAAACATCTTTTAGATCACAAAGCAAACACAAGAACATATCAGATACACACAGAAAGACTTAGGCATAAAATTACTTAAACCCTAAACCCTTAATCTATGCGTAAGATATATAGCTACAAAAATCAAACAAGAATGTTTCTAGAGTGTCCTAGATGTCATATGAGTGCAATGGAACAAGATTTAACATATTTCCACCACAGAATCAGAAGATTCATGGGAGATGAACCCTAAAAACCTAAAACTTAAATTCTTACAGTTTAGATGTTTCTGGGCTAATTTAAAGGTTCAAAACATGCATATATACTTATTCTAACACTTTCTTGACCACCTAATAACATATCACAGAATAGAAAAACCCTAAATGAGCGCAAGAACCCTAGAATTCAAATTAATGAAATTTAAGATTCTGGATGGTTTTGGACGATTGAAACAAGTTTAATAGACACTAAGAAAGGTTTTAACATAACTCATTTCAATCCAAACACTTTTATGCATAAACACCCAATTCGTTCGAGTGAACAATTTTCCAAAATCAGTTTAAAGAGTTTTAACCGTTGGATTTGAAAGATTTTTGAAATCCTTGTTTAGAATCTTGATCAAAACAATTTAGAACTTCTGATTATGAGCGACTTGAGCGGATTTTGAAGATTTGATTTGGGCGTTTGATCTTGGTGGTTTAGGAGTAAATGCACATGAAGTGGTGCATTGAATGTGTTAGGTGAATGATTTTGTTAAAATTAATTTGCCAAGTTGACACATTCAGTCCCTCAACCTCAAAGAGGTTCCAACCAAGATCCTTTAACTTCCGTTTAGGTTAGACAAAACACTTGTAAGGCAAGAAACTTAACGATACTCCCCTCGACTTTTGAAATAATGAATTTTGAAAACATTTGAGTCAGGAGAGTATTTGACAAGCGTATCCACCATTTTAGAAGAAACAACATATTTTAGGAAACATGCAAGTACAAGGTTTTATGAAACCGAAAAATATTTACTTTCTCCCCTCAACACTTGTTCGGGAAAATTGTGAAAAGTTTGATAGAACACAGTGTTGATGAAAGATTTGTACTTGTTTGATGTTTGATAGAAATTTAGATAGAAGAATATTTTTGAATTTTATGAGATTTTATATTTTTGTATTTTGTTTTGAAAATATTTACAAAAGAGGTTTTGGTGTTTGTTGGTTTTAAGAATGTTTTAAAAGTTCATCCGGTTCATCTCGAGTCAAACACCGCATACCAATCCGGTGGACCAACTCATTAAACCTAGCGAGGAGCTAAGGCTTTGGTGAGAAGATCGCGATTGGTATTCGGTACCACAAAGTATAATTCAACGGTACCCTTTTCCACGTGCTCCTTGATGAAATGATATCGAAGATCGATGTGCTTTGATTTTGAATGTTGAGCGAGTTGCGAGATCGCAATAGCACTTCGATTGTCGCGATACATCGGGATTCTATCAAATACGTAACCATAGTCTTTGAGTTGTGTTCTCATCCAAATGACTTGAGCACAACACGACATGGCTACATATTACGCTTCATTGAGGATAGCGATGTACAATCCTGCTTCTTCGATTGCCATGACACGGTTTATCACCAAGAAATTGTAGAGCTCTGAAGTACTTTTCCGTGAATCTAAGCATCTGCGTGATCGCGTCTGAAAAAGCTATTAGTTCAAAACCGAATCCTTCGGATACCAAATTCCCAAGTTAATGGTTCCCTTGATGTATCGGAGGATTCTTTTAGCCTCGAGAGGTGAGTTTCGATTGGTCTTGACTGATAATGGGAGCAAAGATATACAACAAATACAATGTCGGTCTCTTGGTGTTAGATACATGAGAGACCCAATAATACTTGGTATTTGGTAGGGTCAACCAATTTCCCATGCAAATCAACATCCGGTTTCTTAGTGTGTGCCATTGTGTGGCATAGGTATCACAACTTGTCATTCCATGTTTGTTTAAAATTTCAAGGGCATATTTGGGTGACTCAAGAAAATACCACGGGGTGATTGATGAACTTGCAATCCTAGAAAGAATGTAAGTTCACCCATCATGGACATTTCAAAATGTTTTTCATAAGTTTTGAAAAAGCGTTTGAGTATTTTAGATGTGTTGACCCAAAATGATGTCATCCACATAAATTTGAGCGATTAAAATGTGTTCCCGTGATATTGTATGAAAAGTGTTGGGTCGACCGAACCTTTGACAAAATTATTGGCGATAAGAAAGGATGATAACTTATCATACCACGCTTGGGGGCTTGTTTGAGACCGTAGAGAGCCTTGTTCGGTTTGTAAACGTGGTTGGGAACTCGGATCAACGAATCCTTACGGTTGGTGACATAGACCGTTTCTTTCGGTTTCCCATTTAGAAAAGCGGTTTTGACATCCATCGAAAGACCGTGATGTTCATGTGAGCCGCGAATGCCGAAATATCCGAGCGACCTCAAGGCTAGCAACCGGTGCGAATGATTCTTCAAATTCAATACCCTCTTCTGTCTATAACCCTTAGCCACCGACGTGACTTATTTTCGATAACCGTACCGTCGACATCTAACTTGTTTTCCAAATCCATTTTAGACCAATAACATAGACCCTGTTGGTTTTCAACCAATTCCCATACTTCAAGACGTTTAAAGCGATTAAGTTCTTCTTGCATGGATTCAATCCAGTTGTCATAAGTCATTGCTTCTTTAATGTTTTGGGTTCAGTTAGCAAACGGTAAGTGCATAAATGCAGTGTTCACCGTCGGTCTGAAGGCGTTGTCTAGTTCTGTTGGTTGATTAGGGTTGCCAATTATGTTCACAAGAGGATGGTCTTTTGTCCAACGATGTGTGGAGGGTTGATGTTGATATACATTACTGCAGATTAGGAGGATTCAAATGACTTGTAGATGATTCCGCAACATCGAGTGCGGAGCATTTGCAAAAGGTTGAAGAATGCATTTGGATCATAATCTGCGGTGGGGTACTTCATTGTTCGAAGATCATCGGTGGTTCAGCGTCGTTGGATGCGGTTTGTTCAACTGTTGTTGTAGAATCAATTGGTGGTGCTTCCTCAACAATAGTTGTTGTAGCGGTGTATCGGTATTGGATTATGATCGGGTTGAGCGTGAAACATTTGATACACCGAGCACGTTCATCAATATCATCACTAAACGGAGGAGCAAATAACTTTTCCATTTGACGTCGAGTTAGTTGTAAACTAGGTTCGGTGATGATGGGGTTTGAGGAAGTTTAAGCGGTTATGACCGGGTTCCAAGTTGTTATGCTCGAAGCCATTTCGAGTAAGCTCATCGAAATTTGCATGAATCGTTTCCATAATCTGCTTTGTATGACGATTCGGATCCGGAAACCCTTAGAATTTTCACAATATCCTACAAAGACTCCAATGTCGACTTTGGCTTTGAGCTTACCAAAGTCATCACGATCATTATTCGGATAACAAAGGGATCCAAATACATGAAAGTGTTTGAGATTCGGTTTATGGTTGTGGATAAGCTCATAAGGTGTTTTGTTGTGGCGCTTGGTAATCATTGAGCGATTACGAGTGTAGCATGCGATTGACACGGCTTGACCCATAAGTAATCTAGAAGTTTAGCATTGATTAACATCGTTCTTGCGGCTTCCACTAACGTGCGGTTTCGTCTTTCAACAACTCCGTTTTGTTACGGTGTTCGTGCAATAGATGTTTGATGCTCAATTCCACTTTCTCATAAAATGCACGAAGAGTTTGATTCACAAATTTAGTTCCTTTATGCATTACGATTTGTCATTGTGTGTTCGGGAGTGAACTTGAATTTTCGTGAGAAGGTGATGATCATCTGTGGAGCTTGATCTTTACTTGAAGAAAATAAACCCAAGTCCATCTTGAGTAGTCATCTACAATTACCAAGATGTAGCGTTTGCCATTAATCGTCTGCTGCGCATCGGGCCACACAAATCCATGTGAAGAAGATGAAGCACATGTTGTGAGTTGTGTTCCACCTTTGAAGGAAAGTGAGCACGAGTGCTTTTCCCTTGTTCACTGGTGAGCATAGGTGATCTTTAGAATATCGAAATCTTGGGAGACCTTCAACAAGTTTGTATCGAGCAAGGTTGGTTATGGTTTGAAAGTTTAAATGTGAGAGACAGCGGTGCCATAGCCAAGATTTTGTAGATGTTGCCTTAGAAAGTAGCGGATGGGAGATGAAGCAATCATGTCTTGCATTGAGATTGTGTAAAGACTTGATGTGCGTTGACCGGACATAAGATCGTTTCCTTGTAGATCACGAATGAAACAAGTTTTCTCCCTAAAAGCAACTTCCAAATCTCCATCACAAAATTGACCGATCGAGAAGAGATTGTGATCGAGACCTTCCACATAATAAACTCGCTAATTTCGATGTTCCCATTGATGTAATCTCGAAGCCCATGATAGTTGCTGAAGTGATCATTCCGAATCGCGAGTGCCAATGAACTTTGCAACAAAGTTTGATAACGATTTGAGATGCACTGTCATGTGTCGGGAACATCCGCTATCAACAACCCAGAGGATGATCATATCACCGCATTCAACACAGGCGACACGGATGGAATAGAAGTAGATGTGGAACCCGAAGAGTTAGAGGTTCGAAGCGATTATAGGTGAAACACACATGTTCATGATTTTAGGTATCCATGTAAAGCCAAGTGTATTATGTAACCATTTACGCCATCTCCAACTAGTCTTTGCTTTAGTCTTAGTGAATGCACTAGGTGGTACTACGATCCTTGGAGGTGATATTGGAGCTATGGGACATCAATGCTTTTCTTAGAATCTAAAGAGGGCGGTTTACCAAGCACAGACTTAGAAACTTTAGTGGGCCTAGAGGTATTCTGTTTCTTAGGATTCCGTAAACGAGACAAGATAGTTTTAGCAACACATTTATCATGACAATCATAAAGCATACTTTTACGACATATAACACAAGAAGCTTCAGACTTAACATCAAAAGTACTTAAAGGTTCAGCATTCGTTACATCACTTTTTCCATTACATTTGTCGGACGTAATATCTAAAGTGGGTGCAACTTGAGTTTTATTCAAAGTCCTAGGGTGTTCTTCTACTTGACATTCTTTATTGTTCTTTTCTTATGTTGCAACTTCCTATTCTTCCTTGTATTGCTCTAGGTTGTGAAGTGCGGGCATTGGGAAAAGAGGCAACTATTCTGTTTCGATGAGGAAGCACATTAGTTTCTTGTGGTTTGTCATTAGATGTTCTAGAGTCATTTTGAATATGTTTGGGTGCGATTACTTTTGTGTTACTATCCCTATCTTGCTTAAGTATCACCAACTCGCCTTTAGATCATGGATTTTGTGTAACAAATCTAGATTTTCGAACGAGTGAGTCCGTCTCGTCGTAAAACATCTTTGGTATATGCAAGATGATTATCAACATCTTTTGGCGCTTTAGCACGAGTCTTTTGAGTAAATCAAATATGACACTATATTCCTTTTCACTTTTGAAATTTCTTGTTCATATTTTGAGATTTGACACTTCAAAGACACATTTTGGTCATCCAGTTGCTCAAGTTTAGGACAAAGAGTTTTGGTATGCAAGCTGGTTGATTTTGTTTTGCAAAGCGAGTTCACGATTATGACAATCTTTTGACACCATTGAAGGCGACGTTTTGCATTTGAAAGTTCGTTTAACAAGCGTTCATTTTCAACTTTTAAAGACTTGATTTGTGACACGATGTCGTATTCTCAACATTTTCAACAGAATCAACGAGAATCGTGATGATAAAATCAAATGCATATGCAAAATAATGTAATAACACAACATTATGGATATCAACAGAGATAACATCTTCCAAGAGTCGATCAACATCTTTTCGTAACATTTTCTTTTTACGTTTTGTATTTGAAATTGATGTTTCGTTTGTTCGAAAACTCTTTTCATAAGTCCAAGCTCCTTGTGAAAATCCTTTCCCAATATATAGCATAATTTTTCAAATTTCGGACATGAGGTAAAATTCTTTTTGAAGAATATCTCTTTGTGCTCTCGCATGAGGCGATTGAAAATGTTCAACTTTTATTTCGAATGAAATTCAATTTCACGTTCCAAAAGTTTGATGTCCGAAATGAATGTTTCAAAATATTTTATAACTTTACATTTTTCGGCTAATGGTTTTATTTCACCGAGTGAAGGTAAAGGACCATTAATTTGTACAATATTGGTTGGGGACCCTCGAAGACTCAAAGTAGGTGTGATAACCCAAGGTGTGTTAGAAAAATCCTTTTGTGCGACAAAAGTTATGGCTTTTGAATAGTTAAATGGTTTGTTATAAACAACATTTTCTAATTTTGATCGACTCTCGTCTTACGCATCTAATTCCTCTTGACGATTATATTCAACAACACTCATAATGGAATCATCAATTCTATGTTACGCTTTGTAAACTTGAGATTTGGTTTGAATGCTCTGTTTGAAAACTTAGGTTTGTAATCGCAAGATTCGGTCCATATCCATTTGGATTTGGTTTGAAAGTAAACTTTTGAATCGTTGTGATTGATTCACCATGTTTATAAACAACGATTCGAAACTCTTTGATTTTGTTTTGTAAGTCGACAATTTCCTCAAGATAGTCATCTATTCGTTTTGTGGAATGCTTTTTGTACTCGAGCTGTTTTGACAAGTTAACAACTCGGACTTGGATTTTGAGTTTCCAAAGTGAGAGCGTTAAGTTGTTGTTTATGATCATGTTTCGGTTGTTCTATTTGAGACAACAAAGCATTCTTGGATGCGACTAGATCACGTATCTGTCGTTCTAATGATTTTTCATTTTGATGAGATTTAGCAAAGCGACTTCAAAACCTTGTTCACGTTTTCTTGAGTTTTGAAAACGTTGAGTTGCCTTTTAAGCATTCATTATCCCTAGTTAACGGTGCATTTTGTCCTTTAATTGCTTGCAAATTTCCATTCGAGATTCTTGGTCTTTAATTAAGGTCATGAGCTCAACTTCTAGATGAGACGAAGGTTCATCTTGTTCAACGTGAGTCTCAACATGATCATTAGTCGGATCCTCAAGTATAACCACGAGTCAACTTGATTATCAATGGTAACCATAAGGTCATCTTGATCGTCAAATATAACTACGGGGTCTATTTGATTATCTTCGAATGAGATGTAGGCGGCGCATGTTGAACACTCGATCCTTGTCGGATGTAGATGTTGGTGAGATATCGGATCATTAATGAGTATAGTTTGATCCGGTACACGAGACAAGTCGTCGGTGTCATACAATGGGCATGTGTCACTCATGTGGAGAGCTTGCATGTGTGCCATCAACATCATCTTTGCATTAGCTGCAAGTCCTCCATGTCATCATCGAATCTGCATACGCCATGAAGTTGTGTTCCTTGTTGGTAAGAGTTCCACGACTTCATCCTTGAGAGCCAAGAGTAAAGCCTCTTTGTGATAAGTCGCCTCTTGTCCTCGGCTTTGGGCATGCATTAGCGGATGACCCTTCTCATTACTGATTATAACAACCAAGACCATTAACCCCATTCGAGCATTACCTGTTCAACCACTTGAGCCCTTTGTTGTTGTGGAGCACCCATGTTATTCCTTCCTATTGGATTAAACCCTTGACCACCGCCCATCGATGAACATTACCACGATTACGAACTTCAACACGTCCATTGTTAACAACGACTGATTCCTTGTGTTAGATGAAGTGCGAATGCGATTGTTGGATTTGTTAGAGTATCGGCGAAGGCTCTAGCAATCATGACAAACCCTTGTTGCAATGCATCGAAAGCTTCTACATCTTCATTGGATTCACCGTAAAGTGCTTGATCATTGTTGTTGTTGTATGGAACCAATTGAGTTTCTTGAGATTGTTCTTGTGACGGATCATAAGGTGTTATCTTATAGATGGTTGAGCGATTGGTTGTGGAGGATTTGTGAATCTGGTTTGTAAAGTCGGAATTGAGGATAACAAGTTTGAGCCCACAAAGCTAATTGTTGATTATCCGGAAGTGAAGGTGAAACAGGTTGTCCACGGATAACCCTTTCTTTGTCAACTTCTTTTGGTGGGGCTTCAAATAGTCGTACAACAATCCGTATGTAGCATGATGAAGATTCTTAGCAGCGGATGAAAATGACATACTTTTCCCAATCGGGACCAAGACTACTCGGGAACTTAGTGTTGTGACAATTCTTGGCATGATGATGTTGTGTTTGTCCAAGTCATTGATGATGTCGAGAATCGATGATGATATGACTCTAATGTCTCCCGGGTTCAATCATGAAGTGTTCATAAGCCAAGTAGATTTTGGATTCCATGTCTTCTTGATTGAGTTCGATGCCTTCCATGAGAAGATGAATATGTTCCACATTGCTTTAGCGATCTTTTGAGCATCAACACTTCGAAGGATTGGATTGGGTAATCCCAAAAGGATGTATTGCATTGCTAGCTCATCAGCTTCGAAATGTAGAAGTTCATCAGCAGTGAGGTCAGAAAGAGTTGCAATGTTGGTGACATCACCTCTTGGTGGAGTAGCATTTGGATCTCCGGGTGTAATGACAGTAGGCATCTGAAATGGACCTTCCATGATGACCTTCTTCAAGAACTTTCCATGTGGCTTCTTTAGATCACAGAACCTAAAGAACCGTATCACCCATTGATCATAGTTTCCGGGAGTGAGCATTGGAGGTCTATCAAGTGATCCAGCCTCATGAATGGATTGTTGGCTACTTAAAGCTTCACACATCTTGCCAAACCATGACGGTTCCTTCATAGTATTCCTGGATGGATGTTGATTGTAAAAGTTAGTGTAAGGTTGTACTTGAAGACTAGGTGGTGGTTGAACCATTTGTGGTGGAATTGCTCCTTGTTGTGGAAAATGTTGTTGTTGAAATTGTTGTTGATAAACTTGTTGTAGTTGATTGTTGTTGTTGTTGTTGAGTTGTTGTTGTTGTTGTTGTTGTTGAGGATACACATGAGGAAAGTAGTTAGAGTATGGTGGTTGAGACATCTTGAAACTTGTGTTGATGATGGATCTTTGTAGTCGAATGAAACTTTGTTGATGAAGAGTCCTTAGGCGTAGAAACCAAGCTTAGGCAAAAAAAAACCTTAGGCGTAAAACACCAAACTTACGCGTAAGAAGAATACTTCTGCGTAGGAGTAGCTTACGCGTAGGGTTAGTTAAACCTTAGGTTATCGTAAACTAAAGACTTAGAAGTAAGAAACTTATGCGTAAGTTTTCCTTAGGCGTAAGGCGTGCTTATGCGTAAGAAAATGCTTAGGCGTAAAGGATTTTACGCGTAAGTTTTATGCTTAGGCGTAAAACTAGGGTTTGCCCAAAATCCTTTACACTTATCTCGATGTAAAAGATATCCAAAGTCGAAGTGTTTTCGGGCTTATCCAAGCAAGAAAAACAGAGTAAACCAATAGCGAAGATCAAACCAAGGAAGTCTTATGGCGTAGGATTAGGGTTTGCTTATCGTAGGACATAACTAAAAACCACGATTTTTAAGCCCAAAGTGTTTCTAAACCGATTTTTGTGATGAGGCGACTTCAATATCACCAAAATAACACAAAAGTGTGAAACTTGATGATCCAAAACTTTGATACACCTTACGCGTAGAACTAGACTACACGAATAAAACCAAGCTTAAAAACAATGAAATACACGTAAAGTTTGAAACTTTTGCCAAAAACTTAAACTTTAACACCAAATAACCTTGAAAGTACAAGAATCTTGGATTTGAAAGTGAAAAAGATGAGTTTTATGCGTATGAAAGTTTAAAAACCGAGAGTTCGCGTGAGACACAAATACTTCAAAAACAAAATCGTTTCACCCAACTATTTGGCGATTGATACCTTTGTTAGGTCACCATATTAGTAACACAAGCATCAATATAAGAAATAGAGATAAGAAGATCGGATGAACACTTAGTCAAAACACACGTATGAATAATAAGAAAGTTATGCGTAGAGTGAAATGAGAAAATGAACAACCAACCATCTAAGGATGGTTTACAAGGTATTTATAGGAAGGAACTAGGGCAACATGCAAGTTCCTTCCTTTCCTTATTGGGCTTTGGCATAGGCTCATGGGCTTTCTACATGAGCCTAGCCTTGATTACTAACATAAAAGCCATAATTAAGCTAACTATTACATATTAATTACTAACACTTGAATTCTAGTTTAGGAGTGATTCCAACAAGATGTCGGTCCGGATGGATTCCAGTGCTTCAAGCTTGACTTTCTTGGTGATGAGTGTTTCCACTGTCGGGATGGTCTCTTATCTTGGCATTTAAGTCGACCTGAGAACGACATTTGTAGGAGTTTGAATTTGAGAGGCCATTGGTATGTAGCTTAGCATTGCTGACCACACTGCTGATCAATGTCACTCCATCTTTGAAATCTTTGGGTTTCCATAGACATCAATGTGGAATAGCCCTCTTTCGAGCTTTTCAATCACCAGACGGTTCACGAACTTTACACCTTGGGTAGCTCCTTGTTACACTCTAGTCCGAGCACTTTAATCTCGGTGGAACTCAACTCTTTCCTTTGCTAGTGGATGATTGTGGTTGAGATCCTTGAGGTGCGATTAAAGCGGTGAATCCCGGTGTCTTGGTGCATCTCTCGATCTTTCATACCTTTCTTGAGCATTTTCATCAGCTCCTTAACCACCGCATTCTTCTTCTTTTCAATTATTGGACCCACTTCATCGAGTTCAGTGATCCCAAAGTCAGTGAATTTCAAGGGATCATGAATCTCGAAGTGTCTTTTATCATCCCCTCTGTAAACATTCATGGTCAATGGTTTGGTATTGGGGATAATTTTGACATCTGTGATCTTTTCAGGTAGCCTTCGGCTTGTCATTGTCCAGTTGTAATGCTCAATTCTGCTTTGCCTGAGGGCTTCAACTTTCTTCTTCTTTTCTTCCAACTATTTTCTCATTTTGACCATCGAGCATCCTTGAACTTTTGTCTGCTGACCTTTTTGGAGTTTCTTTGGATCTATTCCCATGTTCTCGACTTCTTGACTACCTTTGCTAGTGCTTCTCTATTCTTCTTATCTTCCTCGACTTGTTTCAATCTCCTTTCTTTTTAGCAAGATATTTACTTAATTTGTTGAGGTGTGAGCGGTATTTAGTGTCACGATTTTGTAGGAATCATCTCGGGCTCAAGTTTAGGCTCGGTTTTGCATTATGGCCTTCTCTTTGTCTTGTCACTGATGAAGATGATGCAACCGAGGATGTTGTTGTTGTTATGATTGGTGTTGTGTTTATCGATGTTGTTGTTGTTGATGTTGGTGGTGGGATTGATGAGATGGGTATTCTTGAAAGCAGTGGTGATGATGATAATGGGCTGCGGAATCTTGGTGGTGTTGGCTCCCCTCGGTGTGAGAGAAGTCTCTTGATGCTCCTCTCCCCTCAAGCTGTTTGACAGCGTTAGTGAGAGCAAGAGTTGACTCGGACTTGGGGAGCTTGGGTGGCCTTACCTTTGAAGGCTTGGTAGATTTCGATAATCATAGCCTTGATATCATATGTATCCTTTTGGAGACCCGGT
This sequence comes from Chrysanthemum lavandulifolium, assembly GCA_022545495.1. Taxonomy (NCBI): domain Eukaryota; kingdom Viridiplantae; phylum Streptophyta; class Magnoliopsida; order Asterales; family Asteraceae; genus Chrysanthemum; species Chrysanthemum lavandulifolium. Next base: position 242,147,840 of record CM040241.1, on the reverse strand, counting down.
GACCTTTGTTTCAAGATTAGCTGAGAGAGTTCAAGGTTGTCATCCTAGGCCAAGATTCTCGCCATTGATGAGGAAGCCTTAGCCATATTGGTCACTGAGCATCAAAGAGCCAGTGTTGTCTAAAGAGGCGGACCGAAGATTGAAGACCACAGAACATTGGCGGATTCGACATGTTGATAAGTTTAGTAAGGCACGAGAATTCTTTAAGTAAACCTCGGTAGCCTCCTACACTTTGAGTTGAGTGTTGGGTCTTCTTTGACCGATTCCACGATTTCATCAATCTTGGTCCCTGACCACGAAGATGGTTTTAATCCTCGAGTCTTTATCCCCTTTGACCCCTCGGACCTTTGGTGGATGTTTCCAGTGCCTTCTCTGGGCGAGGATTGGTGGTGGGTTCCGTGTCGGCGGTTGTTCCTTTCCCTTGAGTCTTTGTCCCCCGAGACAGCGATGGGTTTTCGGTGCCTTTAGCGGGTCGATGGGTGATATCCCTATCAGCGGTTTGTTTAGTTCCTACGAGTCTTTGGGATAATTCGGTGTGCCCTCGACAAAGGCGTGATTTGCTAATGTCATCATTGGGCGAAGTGGGCGCTCCCTACCGGCGAGTTGTTTGTTTCCTACGGATCTTGGGGAGTAGTAGTTGGTACCAAGGGCGCGATTGTGATTTATCGGTGTCCTTCGTTGTCACTAGGGTGGATGTTGCTTGGTCACCGATGGGTGGCGGATCGATCTGGGGCTTCTTTTGCCTTTTGGTTTGTGCTCCAAGCCTCGGGGCCACGAGACTTGGGTTTGGTCTTAGTCGATCGAGACTTCCCTTTCTCTTTTAGGAGCATGGTTAGGAGACAACGATTCCCTCGGTTGTTTCTGACAACCATATGGGCGTCAATTCAATATTAGTGACAAGGGATGGGTCTTTTGAAAATTTGATTGGCTCGGGATGCTAGGTAAAGCACAATATTTTTCTTCACGAGGATAATTGGAGCCGGTAACACTTGTAAAGCACAAGAGACAAACCTAGGATACGAAGCGTATTTTGTCCTAGTTTTGCTCGGAGCTTGGTTCGAGATCACGGTAAATGATCTCCCCTATGTCGTGACGGTGACCCCATTCATCAAGCGGTATGCCATCATCAAGCGAATAGAGTTAACTTGTTCGGTGGATGAGTGGTTCCATAGAGGACACGAATCACAAAAGTGAATAGGATCCTCGAGCCACGAAATGAACTCTTTGTGTTGGTGTCTTGTCTAAAATTTTGGATCTAAAACAATTTGTTTTAACCCATCCTTCAAGTGGAGGGTTCGGGATGGGCGACATAAACTCCACTTGTTGTAGTCTAACCACTGTTGAAGTGCAAAATGTTTTATAATCCAAGTGAATTGTTGTCCCCGTTAAGACTAAATCGATGAGATATTCCACAGGTGGTCTAAGGTTATTCTCATCGATGCAGTGTCGGGTCAAGGCCTTAGTGTAGCCCAAAACTCCACGAGGAGGTTTGAGTGCAGAATAGAGGACAGAACAAAGGCCGTTTTAAGTGGGCGGATATACAAAAATTTCATAATGTCCTTATAGG
>CM040241.1:242104601-242146173 GCA_022545495.1 Chrysanthemum lavandulifolium | reverse complement strand
TGGAATTATAAGGGTGGTTATGTTAGGTATTTGATCCCACGATCCATCCGAACCGGAGGGATCTACCGAGGACAATCCACTAGATAGTGTAGAAGTCCTTAGGTATGATGATAAAAGGAGAAAATGAGAAATGGGAAGAGTGCGGATGAGACAGAGCTAGTAATGGAATAAACCCAACAAGGTTCTAGTTATGAAGTCTCGGTAAGCATCGAATGGGTTGAAGAATGAAAAAGAAATGAATGACAAAAGGGTGAAAAGAAATAGCCTCCAATAATTCAACCTTAGGGCGTAAACCGGGTTCAATTCATATGCTACTGGTGGTTACCAAGGTAACACTGGTATTGAAGACAAGACGTCATGGACCCGGTGGACGACCGCACCTAACTTCCCAAGCTACTCAAGTTCCTCTTAAAAGGGCTTGTTTCATTCTCACGGGGAACCTACATAATCTATCGACTTTCTCTTAGAGATTGTTGATATTGAAGAAGGAGACCCTCTCCCTAGTCTCCGACATAGGAAACCAAAATGTGCACTATTGAGTCTAGAGCCAAGAGATCATCCATAATATCTCATTAGGACACTATTCTTGAAGACTTGCTGTTTCACACAATGTGGAAAGTAAGAATATATTAAGAGTCCTACGCATTATCCTTATGGTATTGCCAGAACATCCGAGTGATATGTTAAATATTCACGATGAAGATGGAAATCCTTCTAGAGCCAACATCAAACAAGCTCTTGGTGGGTGACATGTGAGATCTTTCCAAAAGATCAAGCTTGTGACAACTGGATAGAAAAGATGGGCCGATTCACTCGTGAATCAACCTTGGTCCAGGATTGGAATTGACGAATACTTTTGGAAAAACCGTTCGATGTGCAAACCTTCTTTTCTCTAGCACGTCGAATGTGTATTTATGTTTTCAAACACAAAAAGTATCTCTGATTGAAAAAAAATACTTTTGGAAAAACCGTTCGATGTGCGAATCTCTTCTTTTATCTAGCACATCGAATGTGTACTCTTTTCAAATATAAAAAGTATTTATGATTGAAAATTGATCTTTCTCATAAAACCTTCGTCATATTGCAAAACTCTTTCTTCTAAGCAATACGCGATTGTTTTCAAATCATTTTCATCAATCGGTGAATCTCAATTATTGGTTCACTCACTCCGTGTTGTCTTCTTTGAGACGTTCGGTTTGAGAACACTAGAACAGTGCGAAACCCTGTCAAGGAGATTCGAGAATCCTACACGATCACGAGCGACTTGTACTAATCAACGGGAACCGTGGGTCGTGTACCTCAATTCAACGAAGTGATCAAAGACACTTTCGTGTGTTTTATTGCTAACTGTTGTTTGCGGTACATTTGGACGGTTGCGGTGATCGAATTGAGGAGTCATTCCAAGCCGCATGCTCACGGCATCCACACTTAATTGAAGAAATCATGGTGGTGCATATCTACATAACACGGCTCGATATTTCTATACTATGCTTCGCTACTCGCGCAAATATCATGAACCAAGAAAGCTTCCGCTACTCGATGGAAAGATGTCATGATTCAAAAGTGTGAGCATGTCGGTCCGAAAGTCACAACTTCACATGATGGCAACACAATAAAGGGTGATCCGAGATTTACTGTGGCTGATGATCTCGAAGTAAGCTCGAAGATCATCAAATATGTGGATCAGTTCAAAGGCCTCCACTGAAAGTACAAAGTAATCGGACTTTGAAGAATCGCTACAAAAGCACAAAGATGTAGATGTTGAAGAATTCAAGTCTACGAGCATAAGACTGAAGATTATATAGAATGCTAGGATTCAAAATGTAAAACATGGGGTGACCTCCCTTAGGGGGAGATTGTTAGGAATTGGAAATTCCATAGTGAAGAGTCGGTCACCCCAAATATTATCTAACATAAGTTAGCTCGTAGACTTGTAGTTATTTACGTTATTATGTAGTTAATTAGTTAGTCAGTAGCGTAGAATAGTTTAGAGTAACACCGTGGAGGAAGGACGGTCCTTTACCCACTGTATACCTGATCCACAGGCGGATAGGAGGTCGTTATGTTTGTAACTATAAATACCCCTTCCATCCATGGAAAGGGTGGAGCTTTTCTTTAATCTAACATTCCATATTTTGTGAAGCAAGTCTCTACCAAGAAACTCCCTCTCATCTACTTTCTCTCTCTAATGGAAAACATGTATTTTGATCATCCAAGACCACCCGAATCATCAACACAATAATATTTCGATCCTACAAGAAGTAAAATATGAAGATTTCTCCAAATACGAAGAATTCCCGTCAAAAGCAAGACTTGTGGAGTATATTCGAGAAGGTAAAGTCATCAAGTTAGTGGTCCAAAGACTCAAGAATAAAGTTCAAGAAGGAAAATGAGAAAGAAATGAAGAAATGAAGCTAAAACGAAGACATATTGGAAGACTCGTTGTTCCTAACACATCTTCACCATTTTGGCCATAACTTTTGCATACGGACTCCGTTTGACCCCCGTTCACGGCCACGGAAAGCTAGTAGAAAGATCTACAACTTTGGAGCTTGTAAATTTCTGTCAAAAGGCTCCAACCGTTCAATCGTGCCCCGCAACCGAAACGGTTGAAGAGTAGTCAAAAAGATCAACCGAAATGGTTGTAGCCCAACCGAATCGGTTAGGAAGCCCTGGACAGCCATTTCTTCATCACTAAGACTCCAAACTTGTTCCAAATAATTCTAGGTCCTTCCTACATGTATTCTAGTCCCTTCCAAGCTCCTTGGTGACCAAGAAATACATTTATAACCCCAAGGGCTTGAGAGTAGTATAAATAGACCTCATTTATGTATGTTTTCATCATCCCTTCTACATCCTTCTCATCCCTTTCACCCACCACTCCATCTCTAGGTGTGAAATCCGAGCCTCCACCCTTAAGGACAAATTTCCACCTATTACAACATCCCTCTCTCAACTTATCTTCCCCAAAGGTGTGAAATTCAAGCCTCCACCCTTAAGGACGAATTTCCACCAACTATCCTATCCCAACTTGTGTGTAATTCTTGCCTCCACCCTTAAGGACGAATTTCCACCAAAATTATATCTCCCAAAAGACCACAAGCCTCTGCCATTTCCAGAAGTATGCATGGTTAGAAGTTGTAGTTGATCGGAGGCTTGAAGGAGTGCTATAATCCTTCATCTTTGCCTATTTTAATTCATACTTTAGGTAAACCTTGTTACTTTTATATTTAAAGATGTTTGTTTATTGATATGATTATTGAGATTTTGTGTTTGATTAGAATAATGATGAATATCTTGATACTTGCTTGTTCTTATATTGCTTTTCTTGTTGGTTTGATCCGTGACAATCATAATCATCTACTTGTTACTTGTTACTTGCTTAAACAAACAAACGACACTTGTAGTGCAACCAAGTCTCTTAGGACGACCTTGACTTACCACTACTATACTACAACTTGACTAGGGTATACTTGCCCGAATGTGTTCCTAGTTAACCGGTAATTCTTGTTCATAAATTTAAAACCCCGATGGAACCCATCAAGTTTTTGGCGCCGTTGCCGGGGACTTGCGTTTGTATTCTTCTGTTTGTTTGTTGATTGAATTGTTTGCTTGAATTGACTGCTTGTTTGCTAGTTGTTCGAATGATATATTGCTTCTTCTTATGAATGATTGTTTCTTTGCTCTTGATTGATTGCTCTTGATGTTTGCTCATGATGTTTGCTTAATTGCTCCCTTGCGTTTTCTTTTCAAAAATCTCTCATTTTCTCATAATTGCTCAATTGATCTTGGCATCAAAATCAAGTTTTTATGTTGGGATTTCATTTCATGTGTTCTAAAATGCCCATTTCAATGATTTCTTTCAAAGTGTGCTAAAAAACGTTTGCGAAAAAACCCACCAAAACCACCCCGAATCAACCAACCGATCGGTTGGCACTCCAACCGGATCGGTTGGAAGCCTCGTACTTAATAAATCAACATGAACCGATCGGCCTGCACCCGCAGCCGATCCGGTTGTGTGTTCTGTCAAAATAAATAAATAAATAAATAAATAAAAATAATAATAAAAAAAGCCATTTTGCTATTTTAAGTTTTGTTAATTTTTAGTACGTTGTGAATAAATAAGTACATGTTTTTAAAAATAAAATGTTTGAACTTTGTGGGTATGTTCATCGGAAAACCCACGAGACTATAACTCGTCCACTCGGGCCACCGAGGGTTTAAAGGCTTGTTGCATACGCTAAATGCAACCGTGATGCCTACGAAAGTGAGTTTTAGAATTTTACGTGTTTTTGTAGTTTAGTTTATTTTTGCAGATTTAATAAAGCTCTTGGAGGAATGATTGGTTGGATCGTGAACCTTATACTCTTGATTGGACATGCTGGGATGATAAATCGATTGATCTCGCACGCTTATGCTAGCGTTTTCTTAGCACCTTATCATATGGAGTTCGATCGTGATGTTTAGCCCGGGAAGTTTCGTTTCTCTTAGACTTATTATTTCAATTTCCCCTATCTTACATGCTTTGAAGTTTTCACAATTGCTTTATTTTGTTTCTTTGTTATTTTTCCTTTGTTGGTTTGTTTGGTAAATTATTTTATAAATTGACTTTTTCAAGTCCCTCGAAAGTAAGGCTCACCCATTGTAAACAAGTTGTGTGAGAGGTATAAGGCGGGTCTCCCTGATTCCCTAAAGAAGTTGGGTTTTTAACATGCTTCGCGCTGACCTGCTTCTCCGCTTCTTTGTGCGTTTCAATGGAGCTACCGAGAACTCGTGGGACAAGAATAAGTCATGTTTGGTTTTTAAAAAAATAAAAATAAAAATAAAAAATTTCAAAAAAAATTAAAAATTAAAATAAAAAAAATATTAAAAAAAGAAATAGAAAAAAAAGTCGTAACTAGATTATTTTTTTAAATTTCTCGTAGTAATAATATAATAACAATTTTTTTTAAGTTATTTAATCTTTGTGAACTTGTTTGCCCTCATGATCTAGTTGTTTTCACGCTTATAGGAAAATATATTAGAATAACTGGATCAACCCACTGGTGAAATCGGTAATTTTGAAAAACTTGAGATGTGTCCCGATTAATATTGCAATCCATTCTGGGATCGATGACATTTGCTAGCATGTTTTATAGCCCTTCCATTAAATTGTGAGGATTTGTGCTTGTTTCTTATATAGCATACATCTTTTATGCTTGAATCTTTTGCTATGAGTGTGCCGGTGATTTTATTTATTCTAGAACTTGTACTTATAAATCATTACCAGACCGCAGTAAGATCACATTCGTGTGATATAAGGGTATTCGCGTGATAAAAAGCAACCTTAGGAATAAAACCAAATGGCCTTCCATTTTACATCTAATGATATATTTAGCTAACCACATCGGTTAGTTAACCACCCACATGGACCCATTTGTTAGCACTCATTCTTTAGCGCTAGATACCCTTAGTTAAACCCTTTGAGCCATCCCTTTCTTTTTGTTAAATCCAGAAAAATACAAAAATATTTTACACTTTAAACCTTAGCCTAACCCTTGTCGATGTCTAAATGGTTGGTTGCTAGTTGCTTGGTTGTTGGATTGTTTTTTATGATTATGAGTTAGCCGCACTTTGCCATTCGTGTGTGCCATTCCGACAAAGATGAGGGTGGCCAACTTCTTATTTGTATTTTTGTGGTGTGTGCTTATACGAAGTGTGGGGGAGATGTGATGTATGTGGTTGGAAAAAAAAAGAATAAGTCATCGAAAAAAAATGAAAAAGAAAAAATATATGTGATGAAAAAGATGAAGTATGTTTGAGATATCGATTAGCCAATGTGCTAAGACGTGATATATATATTTGGTGATCGATATTTGAAGAGGAGAAGATTGTAACTATAATCATTTTCGGGTTTGCGGATTGTTCGGTAACTAGCAACATGGGTATTAGACTTGACTTTATTTTTCTTTTACCACCAATTTCATTAATATTCCCATGCCTTATCCCTTCCCTTTTGGCTTTGTGAAAATATGGAGTGCGTGAATATTTTTAGTGACCATCCGGTTCTTGAAGGATCAAATGACGCGCCAGCGATCTAGTGAATATTTTTGGTGACCATCCGTTATGCAAATAACGCGCCAGCGATCCGAGGTATACTCTAGTGACCATCCGTTGTTTGATTTAATCAAGAATTCGCGCCAACGATCTATTATATTCTTGTATGTAATGTTTGAACATAATCTTGGTTAACCTTTTAGCCTAACCCGAATAAAAGCCCTATTTAGATGTTTACACTTGGTGCTTACGCCACGTCGATGGAGTTTTGTTTCTTGTACAAGCCTATGGTAATATTTAGATCATGAATGAGCAATATGAGTGTACTATTCCTTAATACTATCCATCACTAAATAAATTGAGTGTTGAGTGAATTATACTTCATTCCCTTTTCGTGAGGTGCTTAGCCATGTTATCAAGCGAGAAAATTCATGGGGTATTGTCAAACATCTCGGTTTTTCACAAAAAGCTTAAAACGATGAATCTTATCTTATACTTGTACTTGGTAGATTTGCATCATACTTTTATTAATCATATTTCATGCACCATGTGGATTATTTACTTTTCTTAGTTTCTAGATTTGCTTGATGGCAAGCAAACCCTTAAGTGTGGGGGAGTTTGCGCTCATTTTTAGCTTATTTTTATATATGTTTTATTAAAAAAAAAAATAAATAAAAGGCCAAAAATATTCAAATTTTCAAAAAATTTCTTTTCGTTTTGTCATTTAGGTATGTAGTTTAATTTTTTTTTCTTAGATTTGCTTGAGGGAAAACAAAGTTTAAATGTGGGGGAATTTGATAACGCTCAAAATGTACATGTTTTTAGTAGCGTTATCTGTGCTTTTATGTATGTTATTTGGCTATAATCATATGCTTTTGTTACTTAATCATATAAAAGTGTGTATGCTAGTTCATTCGTAGCCAAGTACAGGAAAATGGAGAAAAAGAAGGAAAAAGAAGGAAAAATAAGTAAAATACGAAGATTTCTCCAAATACGAAGAATTCCCGTCAAAAGCAAGACTTGTGGAGTATATTCGAGAAGGTAAAGTCATCAAGTTAGTGTTCCAAAGAATCAAGAATAAAGTTCAAGAAGGAAAATGAGAAAGAAATGAAGAAATGAAGCTAAAACGAAGACATATTGGAAGACTCGTTGTTCCCGACACACCTTTACCATTTTGGCCATAACTTTTGCATACGGACTCCGTTTGACCCCCCGTTCACGGCCACGGAAAGCTAAGAGAAAGATATACAACTTTGGAGTTTGTCAATTTCTGTCAAAATTCTCCAACCGTTCGGTCGTGCCCCGCAACCGGAACGGTTGGAGAGTAGTCAAGAAGACCAACCGAATCGGTTGGGAAGCCCTGGACAACCATTTCTTCATCACTAAGACTCCAAACTTGTTCCAAACGATTCTAGGTCCTTCCTACATGTATTCTAGTCCCTTCCAAGCTCCTTGGTGACCAAGAAATGCATTTATAACCCCAAGGGCTTGAGAGTAGTACAAATAGACCTCATTTGTGTATGTTTTCATCATCCCTACTCCATACTTCTCATCCCTTTCACCCACCACTCCATCTCTAGGTGTGAAATTCGAGCCTCTACCCTTAAGGATGAATTTTCACCTATTACAACATCCCTCTCTCAACTTACCTTCCCCAAAGGTGTGAAATTCAAGCCTCCACCCTTAAGGATGAATTTCCACCAACTATCATATCCCAACTTGTGTGTAATTCTTGCCTCCACCCTTAAGGATGAATTTCCACCAAAATTATCTCTTCCAAAAGACCACAAGCCTTTGCCATTTCCAGAAGTATGCATGGTTAGAAGTTGTAGTTGATTGGAGACTTGAAGGAGTGCTATAATCCTTCATCTTTGCCTATTGTAATTCATACTTTGGGTAAACCTTGTTACTTTTATATTTAAAGATGTTTGTTATTGATATGATTATTGAGATTTTGTGTTTGATTGGAATAATGATGAATATCTTGATACTTGCTTGTTCTTATATTACTTTTCTTATTGGTTTGATCCGTGACAATCATAACCATCTACTTGTTACTTGTTACTTGCTTAAACAAACAAACGACACTTGTAGTGCAACCAAGTCTCTTGGGACGACCTTGACTCACCACTACTATACTACAACTTGACTAGGGTATACTTGCCCGAATGTGTTCCTAGTTAACCGGTAATTCTTGTTTACAAATTTAAAGCCCCGATGGAATCCATCAGTCACCGTGCTGCTAACTGTAAGATGTCGAAGCGGGTGACTCTACGCCAGGCTAATATGGTGAATGAAGATGTGGACATGATTGCTATGGTGTCTGATGTCATTGCCATGATCTCTCGAAGTTAACTGGTAGGTTCCAACAACAGGGAATGGTGGGTGGATATTGGGGCTACCCGTCGTGTGTGTCTTGATAAGAGTATGTTTCACTCTTTCGAGCGGTTGATAGTGGAGAGAAGATGTACATGGGAAACTCGCAGCTGCGATATCAAGGCGAAGGAAATGTAATCTTGAAGATGACATCCAGAAAGAGCTCAAGTTGACTAATGTCGTGTGTGTTCCGTAGATTCGCAAGAATCTTGTGTGTCAGTTGGTTGTTGAACAAGTTTGGTTTTCGTCTTGTTTTTAGTCGATAAGTTTGTTCTTTCTAAGAATCAAATGTATGTTGGTAGGGATATGCCACAATGGTATGTTTAAACTCAATGTAATGGTTGTTAATAAATATATCAATAAAATGAATTCTTCTGCTTACTTGATTGAGTATTCTAATATGTGGCATGGCCGTCTTGGACATGTAAATTTTAATTCAATACGTCGTTTGATTAAATTTAATTGCATACCTAATTTCCATATTAACTCAAAATATAAATGTGAAACTTGTGTTGAAGCCAAACTTACAAGATCATCTTTCAAATCGGTTGAACGAAAAACCGAACCACTTGATATGAGACACACTGACATATGTGATTTGAAATCACTACCCACAAAAGGTGGCAATAAGTACTTTATCACGTTTATTGATGATTGTACAAAGTATTGCTATGTTTACTTACTGAAAAGTAAAGATGAAGCTATAGACAAGTTTGTTCTATACAAAAACGAAGTTGAGAATCAACTTAGTAAGAAAATCAAGGTGGTACAAAGTAGTAGAGGAGGTGAATATGTATCTCCATTCGTTGATCTATGTGCAAAACATGGAATTAGACACGAGTTCACAGCTCCCTATTCACCTCAGTAGAACGGTATTGCCGAAAGGAAGAACCGTACCTTGAAAGAAATGGTTAATGCCATGTTGATAAGTTCTGGTCTAAGCCAGGACATGTGGGGGGAAGCCATTCTAACGGCTACTTATATTTTAAATAAGATACCTCGTAAGGAAAAAGAAAAGACCCCTTATGAATTATGGATGGGCAGAAAACCATCATATCTGTACTTACGAGTGTGGGGGTGTCTAGCAAAGGTAGCTATACCAACTCCCAAGGCCCAAAAGATTGGACCTAAATCTGTAGATTGTATATTCATCAGATATGCTAAGAATTGCAGTGCTTATCGTTTCATTGTACATGATTCGAAAAATCCGGATATACAAAAGGGTACAGTAATGGAATCAAGGAATGCTTCATTCTTTGAAAATACATTTCTTGTTTAACAAAGGAAACTGGAAGCTCATCTATAATAGATGACGAAGTTGTCCAAGATAAGAGACAACGAGATGATAATGATCTCCAAGATGAGAGACAAGATCAAACTGAGGAAGAAGAGGTTGAACCTAGAAGAAGCAAAAGGGCAAGAACCGAGAAATCGTTTGAACCCGATTTTGTTTCTTTTATGGTTGAAAACGAACCTACTTCATACCGAGAGGCAGTTACTTCCTCAGAAGGGCCTCAATGGAAAGAAGCCATTAAAAGTGAAATAGATTCTATTTTACAAAATCCTACTTGGGAGCTCGTGGATTTACCTCCTGGTTGTAAACCACTAGGCTATAAATGGATCTTCAAGAAGAAGATGAAAGCCGGTGGCACCATTGACAAGTATAAAGCAAGACTAGTAATCAAAGTATTTAGACAACGAGAAGGTCTTGATTACTTTGATACATATTCGCCTGTTACGCGAATAACCTCGATTAGGATGATACTTGCTATTGTCACTTTAAGAAATTTGGAAGTTCACCAAATGGATGTGAAAACGGCATTTCTAAACGGAGATTTAGAAGAAGATATCTACATGAACCAGCCTGAGGGTTTCATGGCTCCTGAACAAGAGAACAAAGTTTGTAGGCTTGTTAAGTCATTATATGGCTTAAAGCAAGCTCCCAAACAATGGCATCAAAAATTTGACCACGCCATGCTAGAGAGTCGATTCAAAATTAATGAATGCGACAAGTGCGTTTATGTCAAAGACACAAATAGTGGATATGTAATCTTGTGTTTATATGTTGATGATATGCTTATCGTTGGCAGTAACAACAAGATGATCAAATCTACTAAAGACATGTTGAAATCAAAGTTTGACATGAAGGATATGGGTTTGGCTGATGTGATCCTTGGAATAAAGATCATACGAACTCAAAATGGACTTGTGTTAAGTCAAGCACATTATGTGGACAAAATTCTTAATACTCACAATGCGGGGGATTCCGGCCTAGCTAGAACTCTAATTCACACCAGTAAGCATCTATCTAAAAATAGAGGCATAGGTGTTGCCCAATTAGAGTATTCAAGAATTATTGGCATGTTAATGTACTTGATGACATGTACCCGACCTTACTTAGCATATGTTGTTAGCAGGCTAAGTAGGTATACTAGTAATCCAAGCTATGCACATTGGGTAGCTATGACTAGGGTACTTCATTATTTGAGATACAGTCGCGATTATGGGCTGCATTATGATAGATATCCAGATGTTATAAAAGGATATAGTGATGCAAATTGGATATCTGACATAAAGGATTCTAGATCGACTTGTGGATATGTGTTTACACTAGGAGGAGCGGCTATATCTTGGAAGTCTTCCAAGCAAACTGTTATAGCTAAGTCCACGATAGAATTTCTCGGTTTAGATAAATGTGGACAAGAGGCAGAATGGCTACGTCAATTCGTAGAGGACATACCAAGGTGGCCTAAACCGGTAACGGCCATTAGTATACATTGTGATAATCAATCGGCAATTGGCACAGCTCATAGCATAATGTATAATGGAAAGTCCAGACATATCCGTCGTCGACATAATTCAATACGACAACTACTCTCAACAAGAGTTATCTCAATTGACTATGTGAAGTCAAAGGATAACATCGCGGATCCGCTTACGAAAGGCTTAAGCAGAGAATTAGTTAGTAAGTCGTCTAAAGGAATGGGACTAAAGCCTTTGAAGGAATAAGTTTCTATGAATGAAAACCTAACCTAGTTGACTGGAGATCCCAAGATCTAGGTTCAATAGGACAACCTAATCATAGAAATGTGGGGGAAGTCACGTCAATGTGGGGGAGTTACTAAATATTGTAACTTTCTAGTCCATTCCTATAACAAATGTGACTTGTTGAGAGGTTAAACATATGGCTTTAATGATTTAGGATGAAACCACAAAGCATAATGATTCGAGATGAAATCACAAAACATATGTTTTTAATGATTCAAGATGAAATCACCTATGTGAGAGAGAAATGGGGTCGCTTCGAAAGGAATTGTAGGGGGCTCAATTCCTAAGAGCTCTTGCAAAACCAGGCTAGTGTTCATGACCATAACAAACACGACTATGAGGACTTGACAGTGTCAAGGAGAGTCTTGTGTGAAGTGTAATGTCATCTACGTAAATGGATGATGAGTTCAAGGACATCGCGTCTACTCAGATCAAGGAGACTAAGTGCATCTCACAGGGGAAGGTTCAAAGGGTTACACCTACCTATCCTATGCAAGACTTAACCGCAGAAATTTCACCGAAACTTTCGTGTGTTTTCCACCGATCTCCATTCATGTGGGGGATTGTTGGAAAAATAGTTTTGCAAAGTGAGTTTTGCAAAATTTTGGACACTATTTAATATATGTATATGTTATGTATATTTATATTTCTTGGTAGCTTTGCATTCTCCTTGACGAGAGCTTCGCAACGAGCTAAAGAGTGTCAAAAATGGAGTTGATATGAATGAGATATCGTGTCTCAAAGTGAGGCACTTGGAACACAAAAATTGGAAAAGTGGGAGTATCCCACATCGCCCAAAACAAGAAATGAAAGCTTGTTTATATAGGAATCTTGATATGAACCTTCAAATTGATTTGTTGGTTTTACTCCAACACCTACGTCAAGCGTGCAGGGGTGCAGATTTCGAGATTTCGGGCCAAATGGGTTCAAGCTTCGAACTCATGCGAGCTCATGCGACCTGCGGACACGAATGCACTCGAAACCTCGCATACTGCGTATCTTTTGCCGCAGATTTCGTTGTCAGGATTTAATATATTTCCAGATTTTGTGTCCATTTATTTTTGGAACTGATTTGAACTTTGTAAACAAGTTAGACAGAATCGGTTTAAATAAATGGAAGATATTGAAATCGTGTTTAATATTTAACAGATTTGCATATCTGTGTATATTTTGGCAGATATCTTGTCTTGGTGACCAAAATAGGTTTAGCCTATAAATTAAACACCTCTCATTCAGTTTTGTACATCCAAAAAACGCAGCTCATTACCTACCAAATTCCAGCAGTCTTCTCGATCAAGAACGCACAGCTTTTCCGTGAATTTTCAGGAAAGTTTGTAAGGTCCATTGACAATGACTTTGGACGTTGTACCACAGGAAGCAGACGATGAATCATTTTAAGGGAATCGTGTTAAACACGAGCCTCGCTCCACGACCTTTACCGCTTTCATTTAATTATCGATATAGAGTATGTCTTCGCTTCTACCCTTTACATCTGTCTGTATTTAGTTTTCTGTTATTTATTAATTATAATCTGATTTATTATTAAAAGTGTACACCGTTTCCCACAAAAACTTCTTATTCACAGTTGGTCATCACATTGTACAAATTAGGTAGACATTTAGTATGTTTTTGGCCCGTACAAAGAGAGTGTGTATTTGTGTTCCCAATGTTAATCTACAAAGGTTAACTCGTTTTAGGAAGTGATTAGGGAGAAATGGCCAATAAAATGTTAGCAACATTGTACCACAATCGATGTTTAACATCGTCATTCTAAACCCACTCTATGACCACCACTCAAAAAAAATATTAACATATAATGGGCTTTTTATGTTTGACTAATGACCCAACCCAATTTTGGGTTTCAGTATATTCTTATAATTTTCATCAATATTACCTGAAAAACCCCGAATTAAGACTCCACTGCCACTCAAATCTTGGGGACTCTGAAAGTTTGGAGGCCCTGTGCGGTTGAGCACCCCGCACACGCTCAAATCCGGCTCTGGTAGTTATATATGTTTGGCGAAAAGGCACTTATAAAATTTAGATTTGAACTTCCATAGTCTTCTTTTAGCTTTATTATATATTAAGCATTTAGATAAAATACTTAAAATTCTTGTCCTTTGGAAGCAGTCTCTCTACCTTCGATTAGGGTAAGGTTATCTACATCTCACCTCATCAATTACCCTATGGAAGACGGGATTGGATAGCATTGATTTTTTACTTAAAATTCAATAATTAAAAAAAAAAAAAAAAAAAAAATCAATTTTGGCATGATCTTAGTATAGTGGTCCAAACCTATTTCTTATTCTTTGGCTCTTTGGGGTGGTTTGTGAAAATCCAGATTTGTCATCATCAAAGATGGCTCATGTGGTTTCTCTAGTACCAATTTTCTATTTCTTTTTTAAAATTAAATAATATTGCTTACTTGAAGATGTATATCCACGACTTAAAGCTTACGTCTTAAGAATTTCATGTTTAAAACTTTATGTGTTCTAAACCCGTACAACACCAAGTCACCAATGCTATAAAGTACAAAGTTCCATATTCAATGTTTTTAGCTTATATTCAATTATTTGCAACATACAAAAGGCGGGAAATAGCGGAAAGAAAAGATAATGGTAAACGTGTCATGACTTCACCTTTCACAAAAAGCTATGCCTTAATCACATAGGCTAACTCTTTTTTACTAGTTATTTATTATTGTTATCAATCATTTTTCAAAGACCACAAAAGTGTTCCCAAAAAAGCAAAAGCAATATCACTACTACACATTCAAAAAGGAGAAAACATGCACGTTCAATAATATTCTCATATATACCAACTTCACAAATATTAAACAACACAACATAGCTGAATCTCAGTTGTACTTATGTTGTTCCAATCTTAAAAACAACAAAATATTGCATGCAACTGATTTTGGCGGGAAATATAGTATTAGTTTGTTAGTAGTGGTGTGGTTTTGGAAGTGGTTGTTAGAGGCTGTTGGAGATGGCGAGTACTAGTGGAACGAAAGATGTGGGCCCACCTAGATCGTTATCTAGGCGAATGACAAGGAGTTCGGCTATGATTGATCCGTATGCAGATGATAATGCAACCGTTGATAGTGAGCTTGTTCCGTCTTCACTTGCTTTTGTTGCTCCTATTCTACGTGTTGCTAATGAGGTCGAGAAGGATAATCCAAGAGTTGCTTATTTGTGTATGTTTCGAACCCGAAAAGCCTATTAGTTGTTTTTGTTTCATATGTTTTGTGAGTTTTGATGTTGAACTTGTAAACTAGAAAAATAATCAGGAGTTTTTTAAGATTAGTTTTTGGTGATTGTTGATTGCAATATAAACTGTTCATAGTTTTTTTGAATTGCCTTTTAGCTTTAAGGAATGTTTGGGGATGCTTATTGAAACTATTTATCTGCTTATTGCTTTTTTAAATAGCACAAGACTTTTGAACAAGTAGTATGTACTTGCTCATACCAAACTGCTTATTTCAGAAAGCAATAATAAGCAAATTTACTATACCGCATAACCTACACAAATAAGTTTTAGTTATATATAAGGACTAATCTGTGTCTTTAAAGATATTATCAAGTATCGGATATTTTAAACTTACTCTTGGTTTTGGGGTTTATCAAACATTCAAACTTCTGCTAGAATGTATATAGTGCTTATGCTTTCGTTCTATGCTGTGGTTTGCAAATTAAACCGTCCTTTGTTAAGTAGTGGTTCCTATTAGCGTATAGAATGTCTCGAGTTATGAATTTTCAGATTTTGGAGATTCACTTATTTAAGAGGAATACAGTGCATTAAGAATATAAACAATCACTAGGAACTTGTGTAAATAATTCAAAATAAGCAATTTTATTTTAAATTGAGGAATGCGAGAAAAACAATAATCCTTCTGTCCTCCAAAACTGCAGCATTTGACTTTGCATACAATGTACTAAAATATGTTTGACTTTGTTTGTTTAGGCCGGTTTCATGCATTCGAGAACGTACACAGGATGGATCCCAAATCCACTGGACGTGGTGTTCGTCAATTCAAAACATACCTGCTTCATAGACTTCAGAAGGTACACATAAAATTTCTCTATGTTTTATATTTGCAAGTGTCTTTGCTTAGTGAAACTTATCGAATTTTGATAATATTTGTAACTTTCACAGGAAGAGGTAGAGACAAAACCTCGATTAGCAAAGAGTGATCCTGGGGAAATCCAGAAATACTACCAAAATTTTTATGAAAAAAATATCGAAGAGGGTCTATATACAAAGAAACCGTGAGCCTTTTTTCCCTTAAGTTAATGGCATTTCGTTTTCTTTAATAAACTTTCTTTAACTCGATACTTTTAATTATCTTTGAAGTGAAGAGATGGTGAAGTATTACCAGATTGCAACGGTTTTGTATGAGGTCTTGAAGACGGTGGTACCTCCTTCAAAAGTTGAAGCCGAGGTGAACATGCATGGTCTATTCAAGTTACTAGGGAGTATTAAATTTTGTATACTAAGATGTTAATGGTCTTATTTTTTGCTGAATGCAGACTATAAGATATGCTAAAGATGTAGAGGCGAAAAAAGAGCAATATGAACATTATAACATTCTTCCTTTATCTGCCGTTGGAGTTAAACCGGCAATCATGGAACTACCCGAGGTTGTGCTTATTTGGATAACAATATTGTACTTTTTTTTCCTTTGTCCTTCCTTTATAATAATTTGTTTATTTTAAATAGATTAAGGCGGCTCTTCGGGCTCTTCGAAATGTGGATAATCTTCCACTTCTCAAAAAGCCAGATGACAAAGATAAATCTGATAATGATATACTCGAGTGGCTATCATCGATTTTCGGATTTCAGGTAAAATATCTTCTATTACATACATTTTACACCAAATGTTATATTATCTAACGAGTTAATATTATATCTGCTATCATGTAGAAAGGAAATGTTGCAAATCAGCGAGAGCATTTAATTTTATTACTTGCAAACATTGATACGAGGTCAAAGAGTGTTGAAGACTATGAGGAGGTAAAGCTTCTACAATATACTGTTGTTCGGCCTTCATTCAAAACTGTTATAGGTTCGAATAAATCTGCTGTTTAGGACAGGTTGATGCGACAGAAAAAGTGCAGAAAAATAGAGATAGAATTATCAAAACGTAAAAACTAAATTGTATTGATATGGAATGAATTGTTTAATGAATCGGTGCTTTTGATATAGTTATACCGATTCTCATCTAAACGTTACAACCTTTCTAACCGTTGTAACCCTAACATATAACCGTTTTTTTTGGACCCAGCCCAAACTACAGATACATAATACATAATACACTAGACTACCCTTATCTTTGCTTTCTATAACACTAAGGTCCAACATCACCCCTATTGTTATAGATGCAATTGAGTCTTCTTTACTTGGCTTTCTTTTTCCATTTGGTGCATTCATTCGGATAAAGTCACCACATTCATAACATTTGAAAGTGCTCTTGTCTTTAGTTCCTTGACTCGTACTTGTCCCACGTGCATTTGGGCTATTCTTCCATTTCATACTTGCTTACATACCTTGCTTATATAGAAACTATGAAGTTTCTCTTGCTTGCTTGCTTGGAATCAAAATTGATATTTCTTGCTCTTGAACCCACGATTTTTTTCCAACCAAGTTGCTAATTAGGGCTTAACTTGCTTGCTTTTACCAAAGTAATTGATCCTTTCTTGCTAATAATGAACCACGATGATCCTACTTGCTTTCTTTGGTTTGAATCAAGGGTTCTACTTGCTATTTAAATCTTAATATTTAAAGTTTATCTTGCTTGAATCACTAGGATTCGGTTTAACTTGCTATGAACCACAATAGTTCGGTTTACTTGCTATGAACCACAAACTTTGTTTCTAAAAAATACAAGACTTAATCATACTATCTTACTTTTTCAATTTGATTTGGGATAAATAT
The DNA here is from genome assembly GCA_022545495.1 of Chrysanthemum lavandulifolium. Taxonomy (NCBI): domain Eukaryota; kingdom Viridiplantae; phylum Streptophyta; class Magnoliopsida; order Asterales; family Asteraceae; genus Chrysanthemum; species Chrysanthemum lavandulifolium. Next base: position 242,128,779 of record CM040241.1, on the reverse strand, counting down.
CCTTTTATTTTCTAACTATGAAAGGAGTAAATACGTACTTAAATTTTTTCAAATCCTAATCAATAGCTTGCTATAACCCTTGCTTTTGAAAAATTACTAAGTTAAAACTAAAGGAGTAATATTTCTATATCTATAATATATAATTATTAGTGGAGGGTTTTAATTTTGTGGAACCTGATGGGCCTTTTTCTCGGTTCCTGGTGATGATATTCTCTCTTCCTTTCAGTTGGTGGTGATTCTTCTTGAACCTTTGGAATCCCTGATAAACTTTATGTTATGAATTTTGATAACCGTCTCTTCCTTGATGATTCTGAAAATCATGGTTCTGATTCAATCGTTGTTTCGTCTTTTCCTGGGTTGATTAACCTTTAGCTCTTGATACCGGTACATCAATTAATGGATAAAACGTTCAAGAACTATAGCTCGTGGTGTGAGTATTTGGACTGCCCATCAAACCTCAAGTAAGTTAATATCAATACTGAGTAGCACTGTTATTGTTCTTGAAAATTTAAAATTTGTTCCTTCACTTTAATGGTTTTTGTATTGTATAATTGTATAGGTTTGAACCTGATTGCGATAGACAGCAGTTAGAACTCATCTACATTGGACTCTATCTGCTTATATGGGGAGAAGCTTCAAATATCCGCTTTATGCCCGAATGTCTTTGCTATATTTTTCATAATGTATGTTTTATTATCTCATAGTTACAAAACTTGTGCACTTTCCTTATACTTTAAAAGTTTGAATAATACCCACTTTGGAGTATATATCATCCACACCTTAAAATGTCACATAAGTACATAACATTCTATTATCTAGGCGTTAAGATGATACTCACTACTTTTTTTTAATGAATGATACAGATGGCAAATGAAGTTCATGGAATTTTATTTGCCAATGTCGAATCTGTGAGTGGGGGCACATATCAAGCTGAAGCAGTTGGAGAAGAATCATTTTTGCAAGATGTTGTGTCACCTATTTATGAGGTTATGCGCAAGGTATTGAAATTCAACTCCACTTTATAGTATTAAATATTTATGCAGATTTGGTGAGTTTTTTAACGTCTTGTTCTTACATGATGATAGGAAGCCAAAAGAAATAGAGGTGGCAAAGCAAGTCATTCTTCATGGAGAAACTATGATGATCTTAACGAATACTTTTGGTAATGCAACTATATATTTATGCAAACGGGTACTTTTTTATGGGTCAAAATGGGTAGTTATTGAATGGGTTAAAATGGGTCTGTTTGGGCTGACGTGAAAAGCTCCTTAGTTTTTCAAGAAAGCTAGTTAGTAGGTTGTATGCATCAAAGATAATTTTTGAAACTTTGACCCGTAATTGATAATAATCCAAAACGACCCAGTGATAACTAAATGTGTCAAAATTGTCACCTCTACCAATATATTATTATTTTGTAAATTTCTAATAGCAACCTCACTTTTTTTTTCTTTTTCAGGTCGGATAGATGCTTTAAATTAGGATGGCCAATGGACCGCAATTCTGACTTTTTTGTCAACTCTGACGATGAATCACAAACAAATGTGGTATCAATTCAACTTGACACTTTGCAATATCTAATAACTTTGTATTCCATCCTAGTATTACTGTATTAGTATATCACTGGAAATGCTTGTATAAGCAGTGCCTTTTTTCCCACACGATTTGATAGTGTTGGTTAATATAAAGACTTTTAACTGTAGGAGCACAAACATGTTATACCTGGAAAAAGGAAGCCTAAAACAAACTTTGTTGAAGTGCGGACATTTTTGCACGTTTACAGAAGTTTTGATCGAATGTGGATGTTTCTTATAATAGCTTTTCAGGTACATAGTAACTAAACATTTTTTTTAATTATTAATGTTCCATTTTAGAATAATCTTAAATAGATCTGTTTGTAACTTTTTCAGGCTATGGTCATTATAGCATGGCATGGGGATGGATCAATTTTTGGAATGTTTGATGATGGTGTCTTTGAGAGTATTTTGAGCATATTCATTACTTCTGCCGTCCTTAACTTTTTCCAAGGTATTATTTTCTGCCTAATTAGGCTCTCTTTTTTTTCAAATTTCCATTTGTTAACTATGTTTTTGGTATCCAGGTTTTTTATTTTTTCGTTAATTTTGTTTTGCAGCTTCTTTAGACATAATCCTTAGCTTTAACGCTTGGAGGAGCATAAAACCGACTCAAATACTTCGGTATTTTCTTAAAATCAGCATTTCGGCGTTTTGGGTAGTGATGCTACCCATTGGTTATTCAAGATCTGTTTCAAACCCAACAGGAGTGGTGAAGTTTTTTAGAGATTTAGGAGGAAGTTCGACAGATCAATCACTTTATAACTATCTTGTTGCAATTTATCTAACACCCAATATATTATCTGCCTTGCTATTTATGCTCCCGCCCTTGAGGAGATACATGGAACGTTCAAATTCGCGTATAATAGTGTTTCTAATGTGGTGGGCGCAGGTGAGTTTATTGTAATTTGTTTCTTTATGTAAAGGAAACTTATAATATATCCTGAAATTAGGTGCGAAAATGGAGCGTTGGACGGGTTGGGTAATGGGTCAAAAATGAGTAATTTTCTGTACATGTCGGGTTGACCCAAAACACTATTGTCCAGAACTTCTAAAATTTTATATGAATAATTGGTCCGTAAAATATGATAACTAAAATTATAAATTTACACTAGTAATGTACTTGTTCCATTAAAATATTATAAGAGGTTATACACATAAAAAAGTATAACTTAAGCGACTTTCAACCCGTTTGACCCTTTTTCTGTTACTATGAATGATTTATTTGTATTACTCCTTTGACGCCAGTAAGTAAAAAATAACCATCTTGACAATTCAAGAGAAACGCAGGAATTGGTTACATATGTTCGATCTGATAGTTTTGACTTTTCTTTCTTCTTACTGACAATAAAGTTGTTAACTTTTGTCAGCCAAAACTCTATGTTGGAAGAGGCATGCATGAAGACATGTTTTCCCTTTTTAAGTAAGGATGCACAATTACTTGATGTTTATATATATATATTTTTAATTCATTTATTTATTTCTCCTATAACCATTTGATACTTGATCTTTAGGTATACACTATATTGGGTGATGCTTCTGATAAGCAAGTTCGCGTTCAGCTACTATGTTGAGGTTATTTTGGGGGCAATGTTTATACGCTGAAAAATTGATATACATATGTTTACATAGTATTTTTTATGCTCATTTTTCCTTATTTGGTGATAGATATTGCCACTGGTTGCGCCCACGAAATATATCATGGATATAAGAGTTAGCAAATATGACTGGCACGAGTTCTTTCCAAATGGTAATATTAAATGCTAAAAATTGTTCATTTTTGTAATTACCTTTTGAATTAGTATCTGATTCTTGTTAACTAATTTGTAGTGACTCATAATATTGGTGTTGTCATCGCTATTTGGGCTCCAATAGTCATGGTAAGTTCCTTGGAATCATATTGGTATATTTTTCTTTTCTTTTATGAAAATGACTGAAAATCTGTAACTTTTTTTAGGTCTATTTCATGGATGCACAAATCTGGTATGCGATATTTGCTACCATTATTGGTGGAATTAAAGGAGCCTTCAGCCACTTGGGCGAGGTTAGAACATAAAGTCCAGTATTTTTATTGTCTGAAAAAAGGAATATGCAAACCCTTTATTTTTTTAGCACAATTGTTTTGGCTTGATATTCTTTTCTGTCAATTATTTATCAGATTCGGACACTTAGCATGCTGCGTTCCCGTTTTGATTCAGTTCCTTCAGCCTTCCGTGAACGCCTTGTACCAATGCAGAAAGATGAACTTATAAGAAACCCCATGGTAATACTATTACATGTTTATTTTTAGTCTCATTCATCCCTCCTTAAATGTGGCAAAAATGAATGGTTCGAGCGGGTAGGTAACATGTGAAAATGGGTACGGGTCCAAATGGGCAATTTTGGCACAGTGAAATGGGTTTGGCCGGGTTAAACTAACACTTTTTGCTCAAAATCCTCATATTAATATTTGTGATTAAATATGATAACATAACTAATTTTTCAATCATAATGTAATTTTCTTGAGTAAAAATTTAAAATGATTAAGGAGGTTGTATGCATTATAAACACACTTTAATATACTTTTGACCCATTAAAAGGAAAAAATAACATGAATCAACCCATTCACAAGTAAATGGGTCTAAGTTGTCATTTATAGATCTTTTTTTTTTTTTCATTCTACATAGTTTCATCTTACATTTACTTAATAATTTATGGTGTCTAGGAGGATGATTCATTGGTGAGAAAGAACATAGCAAAATTTTCACAAGTGTGGAATGAGTTCATATATTCCCTGCGGGTGGAGGACTTAATCAGCAACAGGTTGAAGCTACCTTATACTTCATAGACAATTTTACTACTTAATATTGCGTTATATATAATTAGGCCTAATGACTTGAAAATACATCTAACTTGTCAATTTTTGTGGTTCAGTGTAGTAACCTTTTTTTTTTTTTTTTTTTTTTTTTAAACACTAAAGCTTTCAAATTTTGACCTTTGTGTGTATTTTGGACCATTCTGCACTTACTTTTTTCAAATTTCGAAGGGTAAAATGGTCATTTTACATGCACAAAATACACACAAAGGTCAAAATTTGAGAGCTTTGTGTTTTAATAGCAAAAAAAAATATGACTACACGGAACCACAAAAATTAACAAGTTAGATGCATTTTCAAGTTATTAGCCCTTATAAATTAACACTTAAGATTTTACTGACACACCCTTCTTTTTAGCGAGAGAGATCTACTCCTTGTACCATACACGACAAGCATTGTCCCGGTTATCCAGTGGCCACCTTTCCTTCTTGCTAGCAAGGTTGAACTTATTTACAGTTATTGAATTTCAGATTGATATTGTAAGTCCAATAACCACTTCTTATTTATAAACTCAAGATACCAATTGCATTAGACATGGCCAAAGATTTCAAAGGCAAGGATGACGCTGAACTTTTCAAAAAGATCAACAATGATGACTATATGTACTCTGCGATTATCGAGTGCTACCAAACACTTAAAGGGATATTATATGGTCTACTTGAGGATGCAGGGGATAAAATGTAAGAACAATATCTATATGATCTTTTGTTACGGAACTTATCTGTTAACATTTTGTTTTCTTATTAATATAGGATCATACAGCTTATATGTCATGAAATAGATTCCAGCATTGATGATGGATTGTTTCTGACTAAATTTCGTATGAAAAAATTGCCTTCACTTAATGATAAGCTGGAGAAATTCTTAAGCCATCTGGTAAGCATTGTATATTTTTTATATAAAATATTCCTTATTTAAAATTTAATACTAATTATTTAGCACTCCATTGTGAATTTCAGCTAACAGATTACGATAATGCTGAGAAGTACACATCCCAAATTATTAACGTTCTTCAAGATCTTATGGAGATTATCACACAGGATGTTATGATTCACGGGCAGCGGTAAGTTTTTGACATGCCTTCATATCACAAGTATTTTTCTAAGAACTTCACTAAAATCATGAAATTTCTGCATTCTCCATTTTTTGTAGAATATATGAAACTGCTCAGCAAAAGGACAATGACAAAAAAGAGAGATTTGAACGGATTAACATCCGGCTCACTAAAGTTAAAGCTTGGAAGGAAATGGTATCATAGGCTTTATATTTCAAACTTAACACCACGTTTCGTATATCTACTCACTTGTTTTTTAAATAGGTGGTGAGGCTTCATTTGCTTCTCACTGTTAAGGAATCTGCAAGCAATGTGCCTATGAATTTGGAGGCTCGTAGGCGTGTCACTTTCTTTACAAACTCATTGTACATGAAAATGCCAAATGCTCCAACAGTTCACAATATGCTATCTTTTAGGTTCGTAATTGGTGTCAATTAATAGATAATTTGATTCTGTTGAGCACATCTACATACTTACTGATGGAAACTCACATTGTTTCACTTGATTGAAAACAGTGTATTGACTCCTTATTATAAAGAAGATGTTCTATATTCTGAAGAGGAACTTCATTCGGAAAATGAGGACGGAATTTCGATCTTATTTTATCTTCAAAAAATATATCCAGGTGACTCTATACCTCATTTGACTGAGATATTTCATATACTATAATGCATGACTTACTAATTTTTGATTTTTACATGTGAATAAAATCAGATGAATGGAGAAACTTCGAAGAGCGGATGAGAAATCCAAAGCTAAATGCTACTGAAAAGGACAGAACGGAGGCAACACGTCAGTGGGTATCTTATAGGGGACAAACACTTTCAAGAACAGGTTTAATCAGTTGCATGAAGTTCTTTACGTGACACTAATCAATTTTAAAATGTATTCATAAAATGCTCTTTTTTCAGTGAGGGGGATGATGTACTATAAAGAAGCTCTTGAACTTCAGTGCTTCCTAGACTCTGCCAAGGACAATGGTTAGTAGTATAATCTGACAAAGTTTTTCAAAAAGTAAACCTCTTGAAGTTTTCCGAAGTCACAAAAAAGGGTCAAATTTTTTGAATATGTGAAACGCCCTGGGAACTACAGCTAACTACTTTCCTTTCATTTGCAGAGATTTTTACTGGCTACCGAACAGTTGATATGAATAAAGACCACCGGGCTCTTAAAGAACGCGCAAGCATTGACGGATTTAAAGTTCACTTACGTTGTTTCTTGTCAAATTTATGGTGCTCAGAAGAAATCCAGTGATCATAGAGATCAAAGTTGCTATGTTAACATACTGAATTTGATGCTAAAGTAAGTATTAATATCTTTTTCAACTTGTAATTGTTATCGTTGTTGCAACTGTTATTTTTGTTGTGTTTCAGATATCCATCTTTACGTGTGGCGTATATAGATGAGAGAGAGGATACGATCAATGGGAAACCTCAAAAGGTTTACTACTCGGTTTTGGTCAAGGGTGGGGATAAACTAGATGAGGTAACTACTGTTATATATGATGAAAATTTGATGAAATGAAGCTTGATAACTATTATGTCTTGTTCAAAATAAAAAAAGAAATATAACTATTATGTCACATTGGTAATTAGGAAATTTATCGTATCAAACTTCCTGGGCCGCCTACATACATCGGTGAAGGGAAACCTGAAAATCAAAACCATGCAATTATTTTCACTCGTGGAGAAGCCTTGCAGACAATTGACATGAATCAGGTAATTCCAAAACTACCCCTTGGCTTCTGTCTTCAAATTACAATAGTAAATATGTAACTATTGGTCCTCTTATTTTAGGACAATTACTTTGAGGAAGCATTCAAAATGCGAAACGTGTTGGAGGAATTCCATAAAGATCATCATGGTGACCGTAGACCAACAATACTCGGATTGAGGGAACACATTTTTACAGGAGGGTTAGTATACCCGTCTGGCCGTCTCTACATACATATACTGATATGCATGCATACTCAGTCTTTTTTTTTATTTACAGTGTCTCATCACTCGCATGGTTCATGTCCAATCAAGAGAAAAGTTTTGTAACAATTGGTCAAAGGATTTTGGCAGACCCTCTGAGGTATGATATCAGTTGTGTCTTATTCATCAACATACAGTAGAATAGAATTTTACGAGATTTTAATCTTGTTATTTCAATTCACAGGGTGCGGTTCCATTATGGTCACCCTGATATATTTGACAGAATCTTCCACATAACAAGGGGTGGCATAAGTAAAGCTTCTAAGATTATCAACTTAAGTGAGGACATATTTTCGGGTTACAATTCAACTCTGCGTGGGGGGTATGTGACACATCATGAATATATCCAAGTAGGCAAGGGTCGAGATGTTGGTATGAATCAAATATCATTATTTGAGGCCAAAGTTGCAAATGGAAACGGTGAACAAACACTTAGTAGGGACGTTTACAGACTTGGCAGACGGTTTGACTTTTTTAGAATGTTTTCGTTCTACTTCACCACAGTTGGTTTCTACTTTAGCAGCCTGGTAAAGTGAAGAAGTCGATCAAGTATTTTTATGTGATAATGTACAATGCCATCAAAATATGCAAAAGGTTTCATGTAGGCCCCAAACCTAAAAATCAGTGTTAATGCAAACGATCATCTTACCCAATGGCTTTGCAACCAGGGTCTTTTGGTCATTTTTGCACGATTCAGTATAAAATGACGCTAATCTGAAAGTTGGGTTCTTTCCTTTAACCTTTTGTCCTTTTACTAGTTCAGTAGCCTATTTGAAACTTGTTGCAAACTTCGTCGACCTCCTTGTATATACTATCACTATGTTTATTTACTTGTAGCTTTTATGTTATTACTTGAAACTGATTGCTACATGTTCTCATATTCGTGTTTCAGGTTACTGTGCTTGTGGTTTACGTATTCTTATATGGAAGAATGTATTTGGTACTAAGTGGACTTGAAAAAAAGATTATGGAAAATGCAACTATAAATAGCAACCGAGCTCTAGAAGAAACTTTAGCAACACAATCAGTTTTTCAGTTGGGATTAATTCTAGTACTCCCAATGGCAATGGAAGTAGGTTTAGAAAGTGGTTTTCGTCGAGCCCTTGGTGATTTTATCATAATGCAACTTCAACTAGCCTCTGTATTTTTCACTTTCCAACTTGGAACAAAAGTGCATTATTACGGAAAAACAATATTACATGGAGGTTCAAAGTATAGAGCTACAGGCCGTGGATTTGTTGTATTCCATGCAAAATTTGCAGATAACTATAGATTATATTCGCGAAGTCATTTTGTGAAAGGGATCGAGTTGGGAATGTTATTGGTTATCTATCAAGTTTATGGAAACTCATATCGGAGTTCAAACTTATATTTGTTTATTACTTTTTCAATATGGTTTTTGGTATCGTCGTGGTTGTTTGCTCCTTTTGTATTCAATCCTTCTGGATTTGATTGGCAAAAGACAGTTGAAGATTGGACAGATTGGAAAAGATGGATGGGGAATAGGGGTGGGATCGGAATTGATCAAGATAAAAGTTGGGAATCATGGTGGGATACAGAACAAGAGCATTTGAAAAACACGAATATAAGGGGAAGGATTGCCGAGATTGTACTTACTTTTCGGTTCTTTATTTATCAGTATGGACTTGTGTATCACCTTAACATAGCTAGTGGCAGCAGAAGTATACTGGTAAATGTTATTTGTATTATGTATTCCCATAATGCCCTTGTGTTTGTTCAGCTTTTTACTAAAATAATTTTGTTTATAGGTTTATGGACTTTCTTGGTTGGTCATGATAACTGCTCTTCTTGGATTGAAGGTACGAAACACAAAGTACTTGATATTTTTATCCATTGGTTTCTAACAGCCATAATTCGCGAAAAAGTAAAACATGTGATTGTCTGATTATCACAAGTTCAGAGAGCAAAAAAACATCCAGATACCTTATTTTCTGCCGGTTTGTTTTATTGTAGTTGATTATGTGATTCTGAATATCAGTATCACACAATCAGTTTCAAAATGCACATCCGCACACCCCATATTATAATCTAACTGTATGGTAACTCTGTATACCAGATGGTCTCAATGGGGAGAAGAAGATTTGGGACTGATTTTCAACTCACATTTAGGATCTTAAAGGCTCTTCTTTTCCTCGGGTTCCTATCAATCGTGATGGTCTTATTTGTTGTGTGTAGCCTCACTTTAAGTGACATATTTGCTGCTTTTCTTGCCTTCACGCCAACCGGTTGGGCATTTCTCCAGGTAAATTTTATATTTTCTCGTCCTATAGGTAAATTAGAGTAAAGTTTGTTATCTTTCATGCAATTAATTAGCCCTTAACTTTTTTTGACCAAATACGAAAGTGGAGATTAAAGGTACCCAGTCAACCCAACCTGACCCGATTTGTTTCGACTTGCATCCTGTTTGACCCATTTTTCCAATCTGCCCAAGTTGACACCTTTAGTACAAGACCATATTTTGGCTCAACTGTTTGCTAATGTTGGCCTATTGTTTTTGTGAAGATTGGTCAAGCATGTAGACCTTGTGTAGAAGCCATAGGATTTTGGGATTCAATAATGGAGTTGGGACGTGCATACGAGTGTGTGATGGGATTGATAATATTCATGCCAATCGTTACACTTTCGTGGTTCCCATTTGTATCAGAGTTCCAGACGAGACTTCTATTTAATCAAGCGTTCAGCAGAGGTCTACAAATCTCAATGATCCTTGCTGGAAAGAAAGACAAGACTCAATATGCTTAAATGACCGTAATTTTGGTTTTACTTGTAATTATCATGAAAATGCTCAATACCTTTCATTCAGTTTTAAATCTTATATGTTGTACAAATTTACATGCTAGCTCTTAATGTTGTATACTCGAGTATTTTTATTAGAGCAACGGAGTGATATTTCGGTTGTTCAGATACATGAACTTTTCGATATGCAACATAGGAGTATTTGGCTGGGAATTATGCAGGTTTCTTGTTTCCTTTCAATACACATATAATAAGTTCTGCTTATAGTTGGATGTAAACTAACTTTTTTCAAGGTTTTGTATCATTTGTTTTTCATATGACATACTTATTCGGTTAATTATGAAGTATACTTGTGTATGTTATTCTATGGTGTCATTTGTATAATAGTGTAGGAAACTAGGAATCATGATATGTTTTTGCCTTGCTACAAGTTTCAGCAATGACCATATAATTTGTATTCTAAGCATCTAAGCAGAGAAATGCTAGAGAATCACATGACTTTTACAAACATTTCACAAACACATGCAACAACGAAATATAGAGCGAGAGAAGAGTAAAAACATAAGACATATATGATTAATGCAACTTACTTACCACGTGTATGCGAGATTTTGTTTGTAGTAATTGACCATTGTATGATGAAAGAGATATCTGCATGATTAATGCAACTCAGTTACCACATGTGTCTGCGAGATTTTGTTTGTAGTAATTGACCATTGTATGACCAAAGATATATATCTGTATGATTAATGCAACTCAGTTACCATATGTGTCTGCGAGATTTTGTTTGTAGTAATTGACCATTGTATTATCAAAGAGATATCTGCAAGCCTGTAAAATAATCTACATTAGCATACATGCATATCTGCCTCGCTTGTCAAACACATAGTGGCAGATATGCATGTACGCTAATGTAGATTATATTCTAATCGTCAATTACTACAAAGAAAATCCCGCAGACAGATGTGGTAAGTGAGTTGCATTAATCATATCATCTTATGTTTTCACTCATCTCTTTCTCTATTTCGTTGATACATGTTTGTGAAATGGTGATATGATATACGGAGTAATTGATTAACATCAGAATGTCGAATTTAGAACGCCAAAACATTTCACTTAACACAATACCCTCATTGTTGAGGGTCATTGCTTAACTATGCATAAACATGAATATAACCAAAACATTCCTTCACCTATATGTCTTATTAAACATAAACCAAAAATAAAAATAAACTAATATCATAAAACTTCTGCAAAATCAGTTCTACTTACCAACAACCAGAAAATATAAAACTCTAGCTACCGTTTGTACAATCTTCCAACTTCATCACCTGTGACGAGATCCCCTGGGGTCAATATTTGGTGGTACACCAACTGGGGTCCCAACACTATAACCCGGTGCAAGATTAACCGGTGTTCCTACAACTGGCTGACCACCATATATGGGTTGTTGTTTGGTTGATTTGCCTGAAGAATCATTTGTTGGTGGTTGAGGAACTGACACATCCCCATTGTTGACACTGGTGATATCATGGATGCTTGATCGTCTTCTATCTTTGTTGTTTATGGAGTTCAAACGAATGAAATACTTCTGTGCATGGCTTGCAACTTGAGTAGGTGTGCGAGTCACCACATAATTTCTGGATATACTTCGCCAGTCACCTTTCCCGTATTTTTCCAAACCAAGAAGAAATAATCTGCATTGATAATAAAGGAACAGTGAATAGCCGGTTATAGCCTAAAAAGAGGGCCAAAAGTAGTGATCATATCTGCCTGGATTTTCATGCTGTCAAAATTAACAATAACTATATGGTCCATAACACGATGTATAAATATTTTTTTTGAACAACGATGTATAAATATTGAACTTCAGTCTTTTCTGGCAGACATGCGGTTCTACTTGTATTAGTCCTCCAGAAAATTCAACTACATCTAACAGACACCGAGTTATAAGATTTGGCCTGCACAACCAAACTACATAATAACCACTCGCCGACTCACTCCTGTGTGCTATATGTGATCTAAGAGCTTAAGATTATATGCTAGAGGGACATCTACAAACATAACAACCTTTTGTTTGGGACCGAAGCAGAATCCAGATTGTTTGGGATTTAAGAGCTTAAGATTATTAGAAGTGACAAAGAGGGCGGACCGGTTACGAGTAACTTTTTTGTGTGGGCCAAAGCAGATGTGGAGAAGTTGGGTTGACCCGAAATGCTTTATGCCCAAAACTCTAAGCTTTATATACCTAAGTAGCAAGTCAAATACGTCCCTAAATTATATCATTTCAATAATAATACAGTTCTAATAACATTAATTTAGGGCTTTTAATAAATTGAACATACACTTTGAGCAACTTTTAACCTGTCAGGCCTGTTCAACACATACAATGCTGAGTTTTGGAGTCTGATTTGTCCCCATTCCCACAACCACCCTCCCTGCAGATGTCCAAAGGCACAAGCGCCTCAACAAGGGCACTTCAGAAAGAAAATCAGCATCGAATATCCGTTACTACTAGTATTCATTCCTATGCCTGATTCTTACATAGTTAAATGTACCAGCTTGATAGGCATTTCATACATTCTTACTTCATCTGTTTCACTGCTAATATATCCACGTTTATTTGGCTTTCATCCGTTTAACATTCCGAGTTCCTGACCATGTTTTATTCCATATTTCTGACGATGTTTGGCCTTTAGCATCTCATCAATTCCAGTGTACACATGAGACTGTCCATAGTGATAATTTTTTTTAATTTAATCATAATTCAACCCAAACATCAAACATCACTTCCTCTCTGTTGATCAAATTGACAATTAGTGCTACCGTTAGGTTATTGCATAAAGTCACTTGTTCTATGTTATGGTTCAACGATACCCAACTATGTTGTGGTATAGTTGCGTCTCAGGACCACATTACGGTGGCTATTTATGAATCTCTTGTAAGATTAGACGTATGCTATATGATATTTGCAAAAGATAAATGATATTTGAGGCACAGAAAGCTGACTTATGAGCTACCACACTCCACAATAGTAAGAACATTTTACCAACTGTGTCCAATCATTCTACCTTAGTTTGCATCCTTCTATTGCTCCTCAACATTTCATTCAGTATGATATGGATAACCGAAGAGAATAACTACATGAAAATTTTCAGCACCATCAATCACCATACATTTCACTTCGTTTGATTCTCATGGGACTAGCTAGATACGAGGCACTGGCTAGAAGATAGTGTCCTACTCCCTAAATTATTCAGGACATAACGTGTAACAATAACACATAACCACATATCGTAGTTATTCATGATGATCTATACTCTTATGTCGGAACAGTTCCATTTTAAGATGGATGGATCTGTTAGCGATGTTAGTTAAGGGTTTAGATGCTGACAGCAAGCTTTTGAGTCTTGTGTGGTCAGTAAGTACTGAGGAGGCAAGAAAAACAAAAGGACCAAGAGGTGAGTAACACATAGGTCTCTACTGCTCCATTGTTCTTACATCAAATGACGAGTGGCACAGGAATTCCAGTGTCTTGCAAGACAGAAACGAGAAACTTAACTTCTTATGTAAGAAAAAACCGCTAATATCGAGAAAAAGTAACAGGATCTTCTCAGATCCATGCCTAACTAGCATAAATCTTGTGAGACGTTACTTAGTCTTATATGGATATACCAAAATCACATATCCAGAAGTAAGAAAAAATGCAAATACCTACAGAAATATTGCATGTCTGAAACTTCTTTGTGTGGGAGGCATAGTGAATGCAACAAGCGCAACAAAAATGAACGTTCAAATCTATCATGAAAAGAATTTATATGTCGCTACTCGCTACACACTAAGGTCATGTCATCCACAGCCTCATCGCTTGCATTTCCTCAAAAAAGATGCCTTCAGATTCTATAATATAGGAATTCTAGAATTCTCATGGCACTAGACGTACCATGTAGACTTTATAGTAGGACCTAAAATTTTCCCTAATCCTATAACAATAATCAACTTTTAAGTTCACTATAGTTAAAAGCAACAAATTCTAAAGACCTAAAAGAGCAATTTAACTCACAAACATTTACACAATGAGTGACACCATCACAGCATAAACGGACACAAAGATCAACGAAGTCAAAAAAATTAGAAAAAGATTGGCACACTCACATAACTCAAACATATAAACATACTTCAAACAGCTAAAAGAGATTCAATAACGAACCTGTGTTCCTCCTCGGTCCAAGCAATCCCTTTCCGACGTTCTTGCTCCGACTTCGACGCCTTTCCATGGTTCGGCTCACTGCCATTCTGACCACGTTTCTTACCAGTCCCACCCTCACCAGCATGGCTTTCCGAGTCATCCATAGACGAACTATACTCAGGCAAAGGAACAACACCAGACTCAATCCGCTCAACATCCTCAACTAACAACTCATAATGATTCTTAATCTCTTCAGCCGATTTCTCCCCAGGTACCTCAGCAGCAATTTTCTCCCACCTCTCCTCATCATCCTCGTCAGAATAAGTAACTATCGCCTCTTCAAAAGCAACATCCTGCTCTCTAGTCCAAACAGACTCTTTTGTTTCTTCAACCATCGTCTATCACTTACTAAATCTAATCCAACTTTATTAAAATAAAAAAACCACTAATCCAAAACCAATGCACCCTAATTCACGACCATCACAGTCAACAAGCTTCCATAAACTACTTCTAAACTCAATAGCTAACAACGATTTCACTTCTCATATATGATAACACCAAACCCTGCTGATCCTAAAAACAAAAAAGTCAGTATAACATATTTCTTAATGCCACCAAAACAAAGATAAAATACAATACAAACAAACTCAAGCTCAAGTAAAAAACGCTCGCTCCATCCCAAAATAATTATAAACGGGTAAACTGATTAGGTTTTCCAATTCAGGTTACCAGGAAGGTTGAGTCTTTTGACTAAAATGTACGCGACCTAATCAGGGAGGTATTTCTTTCTGAACCCTTTTCTTGACCACCCCAAGACGTTTACCTAGTGAGGTAAAGCTCGATACCTCTTATGAGGACATCAGAACGTGCCAATATTATG
The DNA here is from genome assembly GCA_022545495.1 of Chrysanthemum lavandulifolium. NCBI lineage: Eukaryota > Viridiplantae > Streptophyta > Magnoliopsida > Asterales > Asteraceae > Chrysanthemum > Chrysanthemum lavandulifolium. Next base: position 242,113,498 of record CM040241.1, on the reverse strand, counting down.
GTCCAAACAAAAAAACACAGTTTAAAAAAAGTGCAATCAGTACACTCCGCAACCAATAAAATCTTATTTGTACCATTTTAAAAGGTGAACAACTATTTTGTGGGACATACCGAAATAAAAAAGTGAACATATAAATCTACGACGGAGATCGTACTATTTTAGTACGACTCCAAAAGTAAGGGTGTGTTTAGTTGGTGAATAACATCCATTTTTTCAGGGATTTTTTCATAGAATAATGAAAAAACTAAAACCCGTTTAGTCACACTTTTTTCCAACAATTTTTAAAATAAGTGAAATTCTCACTTTCCAAGTTTTAAGTAGAAAATGAAAACCACAATCTACCCTTCTCCACTTTTTTCTCTCTAACAAAAAAAGATTGGATTTACCCAATCTACCCTAAACACCATTGGTAAAATCTAGGGGCGGCAATTCTCGACACGACACGATAAACGACACGAACACGACACGAAGTTAAACAGGTTTGGGTTGAGGATAAACGGGTTTGGGTAAAAAACAGGTCAACCAGTTTAATAAACGGGCTAGGTTTGGGTTGAGTAAATACTAAACAGGTCAACCCGTGAACCCGTTTAAGTATACAAGACTCAAAAAATAAAAAATATAACCTAGTTTTTTATGTGAGATGTGGATTTAATATTTTTTTTATGCACTTAATATAAATGAATTACGATTATACCTCAAACATCATTGAAATTGACACTTTATAACTCTAAAAATTGTCGTATAGTTATTTTTATGTTTCCTTTATTATATTTTAGATCCTTATATCACTTTTTCATTTAAACTAGTTAAAATAACAAACCACCAACCTTATTTACTGCTTGACCTATTTAGTTAAACAGGTTAAACGGGTCATAAACGGGTTACACGTGTTACGCAGGTATGGGTTAGGGTTGAGTTTCTTGACACGATTAATAAATGGGTCATGTTTGAGTAGAGGTTATACCAACCCGCCAATACACAAACCCGAATAAGTCAACACGAACACGACTCGATTGCCAACGCTAGTAAAATCTCCACCTTTCCGTCCACAAAATCGCCACCCACCATCGCAATCCATCTAAACGGGTTTTCAAAATTCTCAACTCTTCTCTAGAAACGGAAAAACAATAAATTGTTTCTACAACTAACCGCTACCTAATTGTCCACTACTAAATATAAACACAGTATAATTAAATCACCTTCCAATGCTACCCTTTATTAAATTCTTATCACAGGACCAAACGAAAACACGTGAACATAATTTCAAACGCAAAATTAATCTATTGAAAACAAATAGAACAGTCTAGAGTAAATAAATAAGTTTACAGTTACAATAAATAGCCATCATGAGAACTTGTACTTGATAAAATGATAGTAAATGATGAAAATGAAATGAAAGGTGTAAGAAGAAAGTATACCAGTGGAAGTGATGATTATGAACTGAAGGTGTGAATTTGGAGTTGAAACCCTAAACCTAATTCTGGTTTTTGGATTTATTATTAAAACCCTAATAATGAAAGAAAGATGTGAAATCTTTTTGGGGGCGAAATTATGAAAGAGGCGGTGGATCGGTTTTTATATAATAAATCTTTATATTTTGTGAAATTATTAAAGTTGAAGTAAAAGGGTTAATATTTGGGTTGAACATATGTTAAAAATATTACTAGCATGATTTTGGGCTTTCGGCGAGCTCTGACGTATGTAAGACCTATTTTTAGCTACACGTATATATTTTTTTGATAGATTAGTTGTTAGAGCACACGGTTCACGGCTCTTGTTCTTGAGATGAAGAAAGGAAGAGAGAAAGAAACTCAAAAAATCGTGTTCTCAAGATGTAAAGGGAAGAAAGAAGATCGGAAAGAAGAGAGAACTTGTAGTGTCTTTTTGGTGTAAAATGATTCTTGATTCTCTCTTCTCTTCACTTCTTCTTTTCTTTTATGAATTAACTCAAGAACACAACGTTATGGCGTTAAGAGGATATTGTAGTTGGCACCGTCGATTCTAACGCCGTGGTGACAAGCTCACAAGATTGATATTTTTTCTCGCTTTTTTGAACGTTAGGTAACAGGAATAAATAAATAAATATGGACATCGGGTCCAAATACTAGCCTTTTTGGCACCAAAACCTACGTTTTTCTCATTTTTTCCCTTTAAAAATCTTATAAATACTACACACACTTCCAACTTCATTTTACGTCTAAACTCAACAAGAATTCTCTTATTTCTACTTCTTATTAATTAACAAAAATAAATCCCAATTAATGGATCAACTCCATGCTCACTGACCAAAATCAAATACCGAATTCCTCATCTTCTTCTAATCTAAACACACTATCATCCGCAAACATCACCTCAAACACCAACCAACTTTCATCATTCAACTCGACATACCATATCACAAACCTTCCCCAACTTTAACTCATTTGCCAACCAATTTACACATAACTAATTCCAACTATAGCAACAATTTCAACTCAACAACAACTTCAACAAACCTAAATTTCCCAACAACAAACATTATACTAACCCCACTTTTCCCAACAACAATCCCCAAAATCCAAACAATCCAAAGTCGTGGGGCCGTCGTCACCCAAAAACATTGCAAGACCAAACCCAATAAACCACGAGAAAAGAAAACTGAAGGATCTCGTACGTTTCGGAGCCAAAGAAAAGAAAGTTACATACAAGTATTCGAGGATCCGAAAGTTCGGAACGACCAAAATAATGACACATTTTGGTATAAAGTTCTCAGCCAATACAATGAGCAAGTCAAGCTTAATAATTTCAAGGAGCGTACCAAGAACATGTTGACGGGAAAGTGGACTCCGATGAACCTAGAAGTCAGGAAGCTTAACTCGTTTTTCGAACAAACCGTGTCTCTCAACGGCGAGAATAATGGATATTTGATGACTCGGGGTTGAAATATTGTATAAAGACAACGAGGGGAAAAGTTTTGCTCACAAAAGCACTTGGACTTTTTTGAAAGATATTCACATACGGAAAAATCCCGATTCGACACAAATAAGAGGAAACCGAGGACGGCCAACCAAAGAAGAACCCGAGAATTTTGGAGATGATGCATTACCGCGTCCACCCGGCAAAGAACGAAGGTCTAAAAGTCAATAACCTTCAAACTCATCCGCCACTTCTGGTTGACAACAAAAATATTTCAGGAATTGATGCAACAACAATTCTCTTTAAACAGTGAGGCGAAGATGGAACAATTGGAGCGCGAGACTATGAAGAGAGTAAGATTTCTCAACTCTCAAAAAAGTAACGAGGACTTGAGATTATCATCGACGAGCTTAAAAAAAATCCGGGCAAAATATTGTCCCCAAACTAGTTTAGTTTATGTATTTTTATTTGTGTATATATATATTTTTTATTTTATGTATTTTTTTAATTAATGAAATTTTAATTTTAGTTTAATGTATTGTTTTATTTGAATAAACAAAAAAAAACATTGTGTGGTCCATGGGTGTCCTATGGCACCAGACATGGTGTTATATGAAAGATGGATGTTTTGTGCTAAATAGTAGATTCTGATCTTATAGGAAAAAGTGTTGTGGTGACAACATTTTTACCACAACACCATAAGGTACCTTATGCTCTTAATGAAACTAAACTTGAAACCTTGACCTCAAATTACTCTATTATACATTTATTGTGGGAAACTTAGAGGGCCTCCAAACCGACACCGTTTTATGTTTGATTTTTATTATTCTTTTCTTCTCTCCATACGATGTCGTTTCATGCTTGCAAATAACGTTGGCTAAAACGACGCCATTTTGCTATATAATTTAGTTTATATGTGTCCTCGGTGGAGGCAAAAGTGGCTTAAACACATATCCTCTAAGAACGCGTGTGCATCGGATCGTTATTTACAATAACCCATACACAAAATCATAATACTCCCAATAAACGATTCATAGAGAGTAGAAGATGATGATTCAAGATTAAGTTTCTTGATATTGTCGCATATTTCAGGATTGAAAGATGAGAATGATTACACAGACAAATCTTCAGTTGCATGTCCAAATTGTAGGTTTGTGAACTCTAATTGTCGTTATTTTATTTAAATATTTGTGGTTTTGTTGAAATTGTAGTGTTTATTAAAAAAGATGCCGATTAGTTTGTGGGTCTGATGTTTTTCGGGAGAGATGATTGGGTTTCGGGAATTGTACATGTATTTTGTTTTTGATGATTTTGATTAACGTATGCTATTAGTTTCACTTATGGGTGTTGATTTTATATTGTTTTTAAAAACTTATATGTGGCTGTAAGTTGTTTTGTTTGTTTACTATATAGCTGATTTTAGATGGATTTTAGTTTGTGTGCTATGTTGTTAGTGAATTTATGGATACATGTTTTTGTTTGTTTAACATATAATATGTATGTTAAATGTTGACATGTGCGCATAAGTGTTGATTATCATAAGTGGTTGTAATATTGTCACGTCTTTTATCGGCTAATATTTGTTCATGGGATTGGTTTCTATATAGCTTACAAGGTAATCTAAGTTGTTGTGGTCATCGAGTTCAAATGTTTTTTAGAATTTATGTGAACGTGGGATTAGGTGAATTCATGCTTTGCTGCTATAGCCGATGGAAAGATTTATTTGTTTTTGGCTAAACTTAATCTAAACATATTTACTTATGTTTACGTATGGTATGTAAATCGGTTTATAGATGAGATGGGAATGGTTTGTTGTTTGGTTTCCCGTGTTAAATGGTAAGGACCCGATGAGATTGATGTAGGTCAAGAAGCTCAGTTAACACTTAAACAAGAACCATGCTTCACTGCTGTGAGGCAATATTTTCCAAAGTGTGTGAAAACTTGTGTGGTGTTGTGTGTTGCTCTCATTTTATAGAGAAGCTTGTAGGGTTTGGAGATAACCTTTTGAGAGTGATCGACGGCCGCCATAGTGCCAAGTGTCGATCATCCGAGAGCAGACAAGGAGGACAAATGTCATACGTCCTTGAGCTCGTACAGGAGAGTGCTTTGCTCTCATGTGTGTTCCCCAATGTGCTATGTCAAACTCGTATGTCTTAACCGTTAGAGGCAATTGTAACAGTTGTCCTCTTGCGTACGTGTTATGATGCCTGAAGGGAATTGTCGGGCCTCATTCGACCTGGGCTTATGTTGTTCTAGTCAGTGTTGACTTCATGAACTATTTTGGGCTTGACCCGAGCATGTGCTTAATGGGCCTTGAGCCATTAATAATGATACGCTATCAACTTTCAGAATTTTTTCCTTTTCTTAAATAACTTGACATCTTTTCCTTTTTCAGCTTTTTTATGTTTATTCATTTTAATAAACATATTGTAAAATATATTGAATAAATACATGTTTTATCGTTCAGGCCTAAAAAAATATAGAATTGCTATCAACAATGATGATGTTAGGAAACAATCATGTTATTGATGGGAAGTGTCCTTGTTCTAGTTTCACCCAAAACTGTGTCTGTTTGAATTTCTAAAAAATTCAAACTACAACGGTGATCACATTTAAAAATTCAATTGCATGTAGCATGTTTAACTTTGTTCAAAATTATAAGTTTATGTTAATTACTTTTAGAATTTATGTTTATACAACTAGAGTATGAGATTGCTTGCATTTTTTTTCATGGAAATAGTTTTTTTGTGGCCACCGTTGAAATTATCTAATTCTTTTTTTTTTTTTTAATATGTGTAGCCAAATACGACTTAAATTGACTCCGACGAGCGCACGGTGATATTCTATGAGCATCTTTATAGCGGATAAATTATTCCTACTACTCTTCTTCTTAGTATGAGTTTGTTTATACTTTATGCTACTGTTGCAAGTTAAAATATAATAAAATCGATACACTACGTTACATCTTACGCTAAAAATTGTTCGGCACAAATACTAGACTTAAATTGGCTCCGCTGCAATGTGGCAGACAAATTCCTTGTTTATTATTATAAGCTATAGCTACTTAAAGTGGTTTTTGATTATAGATGCTATTTTTTAAGGCTTTTTATGAACAAACTTATATTTTAGAATAGCTTATTCTTTTTTTTTCTTTTTTTAATATAATCTTAAGCACACTTCCAATATTTTTGAAAGACCATGGCCACCAAATCTAGGAGTTTCAAAGATATCATATATGATTTTGACCAATATATAATAAAAAGTTAATTACTACACGATCACGTTCATGATGATAGAATTTCCATCCGTTTTCTCACATACAAACGGACGCTATGGTCAATGTTGTCTTTGAGAGTGAACGAGATGAGTAACTCCTCAAGACCTCAAAAAATTTAACGCCTCAAAAATTTTGTTTTACATAGTTAATTTGGATCATAGAAGATGACATCTTTTATTAAGCATTCATTTTCTAAGAATTTTAGCTAACAAGCTCAAAAAACTCGAGGCAATCACAGTTTAGTTCTAAAATCGGTATGGGTTGTCATTTTTGTTAAGAAAGAAAATAAAATTTTGATTTAAATTAATCTAAACATGTAAGTTTTGTTTACTCGATTTTGGCCACCAAAGTTGTAAAAAAAAGTTCTTTTTTTTTTACTTTACTTGAAAAGCTCTCGTCTACCGAAAGAAAGAAAGAAAGTTATCAACAAAAAAAGTTATCAACTCATAAAGAAGCCACACCATATTCAAATAAACAACTACATATAAGAAGTTAAAAAATAATAATAATAAAATAAAAATAAAAATAATAAAATAATAAAAAATCGATAAGGAGAAACACCACATACAATTGTTTGTGGCATTACCCGTTACTGAGTTAGAGCTAGTAAATTTCACTTGGAGACGGAGTTATGAAAATCTAAATAGTGTTACTTTCCCTCTATGTGGGACAATAATAAAGTTATCAAACCATGTTAAACAATAAAGAAACATAAGATGAAAAATGGATCGATACATTTTTTGATTCCAAGGCAAAGAAGAACATATATATTGAAAACCATTTGTACCATGTAACCACTTGATCTTTTTAAAATTGCATATAGGCGACATGTTCTCCATATTTTTCCTTTGTTTTGCTTTTATGTCTTAGCTTTCTGCTGATGCAATCGAATCTCAGTTTATATTTGCAGTTGATAGCGTCTTTCAGAGAATCTTGCTTGTTATGAGCAGCAAGACGCTGCTCATGAATTCTTTATGTTGTCGCTTGCCAGGATCACGAGAAAGAAGGGAGACAAGAAACACATAAAAATGTAACTTTAATCCCATTGTATGTGCACTTTTACGGGTTTTTTGGAGAGGACCAACTTTGTGTCAAATTACTGAATAAAGAGAAGCATTTGTTTCTGACATAGATAATGGAGACTGCCATTGTGTCGTCCATCGAGCGTTTCCGGGGTTTATTAAGATCAGATTACATGCGGAACCTGCAATTTCACTTTTACTACTTACGAGTTACAAACCTTGTGTTGACATCTCTTGATTTCAACACAGATATTGACCATAGCTCACCTAACAAACCCCAAAAGTCAACCGAAACCGGACATGTATGCCTAGACCTTTTCATAAGAACAGAAAAGCTCGGGTCTGACCAAAAAATCTACTGCCAAAACTGTACAGAAAGGCACGAATCCGTTAAGCAAATGTCGACAAGAAAAACTCTCTTTGGAGTTATGATTACACTTGAAACGTTTAAACACTCTTTGGTAAGAAAATCTTCACAAAAGATTGGCCGACATTTACTCTTCCCGTTTTCTTTAGACATGACACCTTATGTGTTGTCATCAAACACAATTTGGGAACAGAATCTTTGGATCCAAAGGTAACAATCAGAAATTTCCACAAATTTTGAGGCGCATATTCATTCGGTTATGCTTGAATCTGGTCATTATATCACGTATTTGCGTCTTAACCTGACAGATCGAGTAGTACATGATAAATCTTAATCGTTATAAGGGAGCATGGCGTCACATATCAAAGCTGTGATATTTTTCTTTGAGAGGTCAAAGAAATGTGTTGGAGTGATATGTTTAGGACTTCTTTAAGTGTGATGGCCGTCTTGGTCTTAGGTTCATGTAGTTGCAAGGTTCAAGTTAGAAGTGAATCACAACCCATTTGTAGAAAAACGGTCATTATGCAAAAATAACAACTTACGGTTGGATTGGTTCCATCGTTTAAAAGAAACAGTCGAAACCGGCCAACATACGGACTTACGCGAATCAACAAATGGGTCGAATGGGTCAACAAATGGGTCGAATGGGTCACTTAAGCGGTTCGGACGATAACTCAACCATCATTAGATGTCGTGTTTTTATGTTTTTATGTTTTTATACGCTTTTATATTTTTTCGCCGCTTTAACATTTTCATCCGCTTTTTGCGCTGCTGTCATCCGCTTTTTACGCTTTCATCCGCTTTTGCACGCCGTCCCATTTTACGCCGTCCGCTTTTTACTATTTCATCCGCTTTCGCGTTGCCGTCCGCTTTCAACCGTTTTGCGTGTTTTTACGCCATCGCTTTTTCGCTTTTGCCCTTTTTACGCTTGCATCCGCTTTTGCCGTTTTCGTGCTTTTTACGCCGTCTGCCGTCCGTTTTGCCCGTTGTCGTTAGCACGTTTTCATCCGTTTTGCTCTTTTTCGTTTGCGCGTGCTGCTGTCCATTTTTTCGTGCCGTCCGTTTTTACCATTTCGTATGTTTTACATTCGCTCGAAAGACGTTATCCGTTTTCATCCGTGCTGCTTTTGTCCAGCTTTTACACGATTCATCCGTTTTTACGCCGTCCATTTTTACGCTTTTGTCCGTTGTTTATATGCCGTCCGCTTATTTACGTTTTCATCCGCTTTTTACATTTCACACGCTTTAAGGCGGCAAACGGACGAAAACGTAAAACCGACGAAAACGTAAAAATGCACAAAACCGTAAAAACGGACGAAACGTAAAATACGGACGA
>CM040241.1:242045382-242104501 GCA_022545495.1 Chrysanthemum lavandulifolium | reverse complement strand
CTACCACTCTAAGTGTGGGGTAATGCCCAGTGTTAAAAAAAAAAAAAAAAAAAAAAAAAAAAAAAAAAAATCTTTCTAAATAATGGCCGTAGTATTTCCCTTTTACGTTCTTTGTTTCGCATAACCGCGGGTACTTTGAATATTGAGGCAATATTCATTTCTAAGTGTGGGAATTCTCACGAATTTTATCATATAATTATACCAATTCCCGTTTTTGGCCAAAATTTTTTTGGAGTAAGTGTTTTACACTTTCTCATTTAGTTATCGATCCGCCATGTACGTAAGACAAAAGGATTAGCTAATCCAGAGCAAAGCGGCTCTTGGTAAAGATTTTCAAATCCGTTTATATGGCTTGCAATTTGCCCAAAATTGTATGGTATTCATTTCACCATATCCTAAAAAGTGAAGAGTTGGCTAGCCCGCAAGTTTATGGCTTGTGGTAAAGGCGATGGAAAACCATAATTGGTAATCACTCACCAAAGATAATATTGATAATTTATCTAAGAGTTGGCTAGTCCAGGAAAGTGCAACGGCCGGTAAAGACAAATCAAATCCGTTGAAAGTCGGTGGTTTGCTCAAAATCACATGGTTATCGGTGTACCATGGTTCTTACTTGAATGAAACATTTGGCTACTCGTAGTAATGGCTTTTGGTAAAGAGATTAAAATCCATTATGTTTTTCAAATCATTGCTAGGGACTAGCAATATCTCGATGTGGGAGTTGATGAGTATGTAAATACTCATCATTTTTGTACAAAATAAACCGCAAAATCATCTCGAAACGCTCATAAACACATCAAAATGATCAAAATATCACAAATCGATGTTTTATGTGTTTTAAATGTAAAATATCAAAATCGGATGAAAACGTATCAAATTTGCAAAATTGGCGCTTTAGTCCCCAAGTATCAAAAATTGTCAAAAACAGTCCTTGGTAAATCAAAATAAAGAAAAATGTCATTTAAGGTCCATGGGATTCAAAAGTTGTCAAAACAAACCTTTGAAATGTAAAATTGAAAAATTACAACTTTGGTCCCTCAAGTTTTAAAAATGTCATGTTTAGTCCTTGGACTTTTCAAAAATGGCAGATATGGTCCTTATATTATTTGAGATTGTCAAAACCAACCCTTGGGCTACATTTTCAGAAGTGACAGTTTTGGTCCCTCAAATTGGCAGATTTACAACTTTGGTCCTTATGTTTTAAACTTAACAAAAGGACCCCTTTTATCACCTTTGGCCCAACAAAATACCCAATCCAAATCCTAAGCCCAAACAATTACCCGGTTTATACCCGAAACAAACCCACCCTTTTTTATTAACCCCGGTCAAATGGTTTGACCACCCCTTTGGCGCCAAACACTTCTCCTCCCCCACTTGAGCCTGCAACACCCAACCAACACTCCACCCCCTCACCTTATCCCTTCACATGTCCCCCCTCCAAACATTAGAATCCAAACAACATTAATCACCTCCTTCCACCCTTCACTCAACCTCCACTGCTAAATCCACATTTCCCGCCAAATTGACATTTTGGTCATATATCACAAAAGTCATCAAAAAGTCCTAAAAAGCAGGTGGGAACTGCTCATCTTAGAGAGAGAAAGCAAGTGGACTATAAAAAAGGAAGAAAGAGGAAGAGATAGAGGGTAGTTAGTTATATAAAATTTTCTTAATGTCGTTTTTTAGCTTAATATGTATTAACTAGTTCTCATTTGTATTTCTCAGTTTATTTGTATCAAACAAAGGCATTCAAGTGATTTGCTGACTCTGTTTAAGTTTTAATTCAAGTTAATATTCATTTCATCTTTTAAAGCTCCTTTGTTGAAATTTAAACTCTCAAATCCACGTGTCAAAGATGTTAGAAGCTTGTTTATCGACAAACAAGCTTATGATAGTTCATAAAAGTTTCCTATAAGCTCATATTACAATCTTAAGCAAGTTGTCCCATGGTCGATGAAAGTCAAACTTGGACTTTGTTTGAAATGGAAGTCGTGTGGGTGTTGCGGTGATGATGAATGGTTGGATTAGACTAGATAGTGTAGGGTTTTTGGGTTGGTTTAGCCTGTTACACCAGCTGGATCAGTGTGAGTAATTTTCTATCTTTTCAATTTTAGTCTGATTTGCATGAAAAGCTTGTATCAATTTCTTTAGCCTCCAATAGTTTTAATCTGTTAATTTAGTTGTATTATGGTCATGATAGTTCAGTTTGATCACTAGTATAAGTTGGTTCAGTAGTTAGAATATTTTCACTTGCTTAACAGGTTTTAAAGGAGTGTTTGGTTCTATAGCCTAATCTGCCTTATAGGCTGTGCAATGGTTAAAACCTGTTGTGATATGCCTTGTTAGCTTAGTTACACTGAAATTTGTGTTCATCTTGTACCCACACACCACCAAAGTCAACTTTACATTAGAATGGTCTCAACAGTTTATCTGTTGGAAATTTGAGAAGCAAATCTCTTGTTTTGTGTTTAAAAGTTACAAACAAAGCTTGCGAAGTTCCATTTATTCATATAACATCAATCTTAATACTTAAAATCGGTAGCAAAGTTGAGAAAAGTCAAAGTTCATCAATCCTTCAAAAGTCAAAGTCAAATCTGTTTTGAGCCCGTTTTAGCGTGAATTTTATGATCTCACCTTTGGGCCAATTTCAGTGATTTTGTTATTTTAAGATATTCCCTGGTCTATTTTGTCATGCCCATTTTAGTATATTTTGCAAATTTTCTATAAGCTCAAAAGAGCTTGTCAATGTGAGCTTAAATGCCTGTCTGAATCTATTGCACTGCGGGGCTGTTCGAGTTTTGTAGCTTTAAAGAGCTCATCACAGCTCCATTAGGTCCGAGTTTTGGTGTGTAAGCTCTCAACCGGTCTACTACTGGTTCCAATTTGTATTTTGCAGTTGTAGCTTATTGTGTGGCTTATTCTCTAGCTCAAAATAGGATCCATCTCACTGTTTTTGGTTCATAAGCTCATCTTTCAAATTTGATCAATCCTGTATATCAGAGGTCAAAGCTAGTTGAGACTCATTGCATTCTGGTTCTTTTAACATTTCATAGCTTCTCCTTTGGTTTGGTAGCTTTTGGACTCCATTTGGCTTATTAAAGTGCTTCTTTATAAGCACTAGCTACATCAGTTTCAATATCTTCCACACAAGCTCCTGATTTTCCATTTTTCTTAGCTTCTTATTATTATTTTTAGCATTTCCTGAATTTTTCAGATTTTTCCTAGCTTGTTTGGTATTTTTCTGCATTTTATTGAGTTTTTAAGTATTTTTAAATAGCATTTAATACAAAAAATTAAGAAAAGGTTCAAAAAAATAATTTTTCTATTTTCTTAAGTTAAGATAAATATAAAAAGAAAAAAATATTTTCTAGATTTTTCTTAGTTAAATTTGTATTTTAAATAATTTAATTAGTTTTAAATAGTTTTAAATTAATAATAAATACATAAAAGTCTAAAAATATATTTTTGTTTTAAAATTAGTTTTATCATATTTTAGATTTTTCTAAGTCTTAATTTTATTTTTCTAGTCTTATTTTGTATTTTCTTTTATTTTAGAGTATTATTAATTAGTTAAAAATAGTTTTTAATTAATAATAATTAGGTAATTAGTTATAAAAATAATTTTCTTTTTCTATTAATTTTCTTTTATCATTAGGTTTGTAAAAATGTATTTTTCATATTTTTAGGACTTTTATTTCTTAGTTTCACTTTTTATTTTGTACGTTTACGTAAATTTAATTTAAACGTAAGTTTTTAGTTTTAAGTTTTAAACGTTCATCATTTTAAATATAGTGATAGCGTTTATTTAATAGATTTTATCTTTTTATTTTCCTTTAATTTGCATTTAAGCCGTTTTAATTTGTTGGCTTTTTCTTGTAGTTATAATCATTCCCAAATTCTTTTCCCGTTCAGATTCCTCGATCACTAAACGTCTGATAATCCATTGCATAGCTCGCTGGGACATAACGACCCGGGGAAACACTGTACTCTCGATCTTCATTGAGTTGGTGTGTGAGCTGTTTAAGTTCCTTCGGCTGATCATTCACAAGTGATCGGCTCGCGTGAAAACTTGCGGTTTCGCACCAATCACTTGGGAGCGGACCTCAAGTCCAACAACACGGTCCACAAAATCAAGCTCCCGATCTACGAGCGATGGAGGAGCTTTGCCAACCCACGATGGATGGACGGGCGGTCCAATTTCCCGGTCAACATCGAGGTTACGCGGATTTTGGACTTAAGCATCACATGATTCAACAAGTCAAGTTTTGCCAATTTCACGGATCACCGGGTGGCGATGCCAACAAGCATCTCGACAAATTTCTCACCGTCACCCAAAGTATGAAGCAAAATGGGGTCACCGATGACGCCTTCGCTTATACCTCTTTCCATATTCCTTGGCGCTTCATGCCACCGCATGGTTTGATCGTCTTCCCAAGAACTCGATCCATAGTTTCGATGAAATGATCTCCAAATTCTTGGCGAAATACTTTCCATCGTCGATGGTGACAAAACTACGGAATGAAATCGGTAATTTTGGTGACATCCGATGAGTCATTATTTGAGGCATGGGAGCGCTATAAGCTTTCGATTGATCGATGTCCAGAACCACAATATGTTGCTTGTCACCCAAATAGATACATTCTATAACGGGTTAACATTGAGACATCGTGACACGATAAATCTGCCGCGGTGGTACCTTTATGAAAAGGCGACCGAAGAGTGCTACGATCTCATTGAAAACATGACCCGCCCACCACATTATTAGGATTCCTCGGTAGGAGGAGTGAGTCGAGAGATCTACCACCCTTCCATCTTGAAATACACGACTCTAACCAAAAGATTGAAGAAATATCCCTGCGTACTTAAAATGAGTCAAAATAATAACAATCAACAAGTGAATGTCGTAAACAAGAGTTGTGAAACTTTTGGTGGTCCACACCCTTATTTTGAGTGTCCAGCCTCCGGTGGCTTTCACTCGAGAGAGCGTTTATGCCGCTTCGGTTCCTACAATACGGAGGTAATTCCTACCAACATGAGGGACCGAAACCTTCTCATTATCGTTCTAACAATTTCCTTGGACCACCCGGTTTAATCAAAATCAGAACAATCAAAATGTGCAAAATAGAAATAATCAGTTCAATCAAAATCAGAGTCAGAATCGAAATTTTCAAAATCAAAATCAAGGTTTTCAAAATCAAGGAAATTTCAATCAAAACCGATTCCAAGCTCCTCAACAAAACATGCATGCCCAACCTCCTCAAGCTTCCATTGACATTGCAAACTACATCAAAAGCAATGAAGCTAAGATGGTGTCCATGCAAAATCAAATTACCACTTTGAAGAATGATTTCACTTTCGAGCTTAGAACTACTAGTAACAAGATTGATCAATCTCATAGCAAGATTGAAAGCATGATTGCTAGTCTCATGAGTCAAAAGAATCAAGCTTCAACTTCGGGTGCTCTTCCGAGTAATACCATTGCCAACCCAAAAGGTGAATTGAATGCTATTGCCACCAAGTGGTAAGTCTTATGAGGACCCTCGATGCCTAATCCTTCTCCGGTGAGGGATGTGGAGCGAGAAACCGAGGTATCAAGGACAAGGTGCATAACTCAAGCCCACGAAGTACCGCACAAGTCCAATCTTCGGTGGTCTTACCTCAATTCGAACCCGTTGTTCGATGACCATTCCTAAGCCTTCACTTCTTATCCTTCAAGGCTTAATGACCAAAAGCTACGTGATAAAACTAGTCAACAAATGGAGAAGCTTATCCAAATCTTTCAAGATTTGCACCGAGATTAGTTTCATGGACGCTCTTCTTCTAATGCCAAAGTTGGTCCAACAATCAAAAATTTGTTGAATAACAAAGAAAAGATTTCGAAATGGCTAAAACCTCTTTGAACGAAAATTGTTCAAGTTATCCTTAAAAGCTTCCGAAAAGTTAGGAGACCCGGAAAATTTCTCATCCATGTGATTTTCAAGGCATAGTTCAATGCTCCGCCTTGGCCGATCTTGGTGCTAGCATTAACTTGATGCCACACTCCATGTGGAAGAAGCTTTCATTACCTCCACTTACACCTACATGTATGATCCTCGAGCTTGCGGACCGTACAAGTTCTCGTCCGCTAGGTATAGCCGAGGATGTATTTGTGAAAGTAGGCAAGTTTCATTTCTCCGCCGACTTTGTTGTTGTCGAATTTGATGCCGATCAGTACCCTCATCCTTGGGAGGTGCTTCTTAAAAGCGAATTCGGGCATTGATCGACATTGATGAAGGGAAATCACTTTGAGGGTAAACAAGGAAGCCGTTACTTTCAATCTCAATCAAGTTCTGAAATACTCCCCGATTATGAAGACAATTCCGTCAACAAAATTGATGTCCTTGACATTGTGTCGGAGGTATTCTCAAGAAATTCTTGGATTCTCGGTGGCAATCCCACGGTTGATCCCATCGTTGCTCTCTTCCCTCCCTCACTCCGTTCGGTGGAAGTGACTTTATTTTGGAAGAGATCGAAGCATACTTGGCTAGTGATTACATTCCATGGAAATTGATCACGCTCCCATCGACATTGAGGAGATATACTTCTCATCGAGAAGATGCTCAATGAAGATCCTTCATCACTCCTCCTCAAGAACTTCATAAAGAGAAATCAAAGCGATTGAAAAATCTAATGATCCTCCCGAGGTCGAACTTAAGGACTTACCACCTCATCTCGAGTATGCATTTTTAGAGGGTGACAATAAATCACCCGTCATCATTGCTAAAGACTTGAGTGAGGATGAAAAAGCCGCTCTCATAAAGGTTTTGAAGTCACACAAGCCAGCCATCGCTTGGAACCTTTCCGACATCAAGGGTATTGACCCGAGATTTTGTACGCACAAAATTCTCATGGAAGATGACTTCAAACCGGCGGTTCAACACCAAAGAAGGGTGAATCCTAAAATTCATGAGGTTATCAAAGCGGAAGTCATAAAACTTCTCGATGCCGGATTGATTTACCCTATCTCGGATAGTCCTTGGTTAGCCCGTTCATTGTGTGCCCAAAAAGGTGGCATTACCGTTGTTGAAAATGATGAAAGCGAGTTGATTCCTACTCGATTGGTTACGGGATGGCGTGTTTGCATTGACTATCGAAAGTTAAATGAAGCCACCCGTAAAGACCACTTTCCATTACCTTTCATGGACCAAATGCTTGAGAGATTAGCGGAAGCGAATACTATTGTTTTCTCGATGGTTTCTCGGGTTACTTCCAAATACCCATTGACCCACAAGATCAAGAAAGACCACATTCACATGTCCTTATGGAACATTTGCTTACCGACGCATGCCTTTTGGCTTGTGTAATGCTCGATGCGTTCAAAGGTGTATGATGGCCATTTTCCATGACATGATCGAAAAAGACTATGGAAGTCTTTATGGATGATTTTTCGGTCTTTGGGGATTCTTTTCAAACATGTCTCCCATTTGGACAAGATGCTTGAGCGTTGTGAAAACACGAATCTTAGTCTAAATTGGGAGAAATGTCACTTTATGGTTAAGGAAGGAATTGTACTTGGCCATAAGATTTCTAAGAGCGGGATTGAGGTTGACAAAGCTAAAGTCGATGTCATTTCAAAATTACCTCCTCCCACAACCGTCAAAGGAGTTAGAAGTTTCCTTGGTCATGCCGGATTCTATCGTCGTTTCATTCAAGACTTTTCAAAGATATCCCGGCCTATGACCCGACTTCTTGAAAAAGACACTCCTTTCATCTTCTCTAATGAGTGCGTCGAAGCTTTTCAAACTCTTAAGAAGAAGCTCACGGAAGCACCAATTCTAGTTGCCCCCGATTGGGAATTACCATTTGAGCTTATGTACGACGCAAGTATTTCGCCATAGGTGCCGTTTTGGGGCAATGAAAATCAAAACATTTCCAGCCTATACATTATGCTAGCAAAACTTTGACCGAAGCTCAAGCACATTACACTACGACGGAGAAAGAATTACTAGCCGTGGTGTACGCTTTCGAGAAGTTTCGGCCATACTTGATCTTGTCCAAAAGCATAGTGTATACGGATCACTCGACCCTCAAATATCTCTTTGCTAAGCAAGATGCTAAGCCGAGATTGCTCCGATGGGTTATCCTCCTACAAGAATTTGATATCATTATCCGTGATAAAAAGGAGCGAGAGAACCTAGCGGTGATCATCTCTCGTCTTGAAAATCCACATCAAGGTGTGCTCGAGAAAAAGGAAATAAATGAAACGTTTCCTCTCGAGACTCTTAATGTGGTATCTCATCATGAAAATTCGAGTACCCATGGTTTGCCGACTTTGCAAACTATCATGCGGTAACTTTGTTGTGAAAGGATGTCGTCCCAACAAAAGAACAAATTTTCAAAGATGTTAAGCATTATTTCGGGACGACCCTACTTGTTTAAGGTTTGTGCGGATCAAGTCATCCGGCGGTGTGTTCACGCCAAGAAGCGATGAAATTCTCAAGGCTTGTCATCATGGACCCCGGGGGACATCATGGCCCGAACTACACCGCTAAAAAGGTGTTTGATTCCGGTTTCTATTATTGCGATTTACAAAGATGCCCATGACCTCGCTAAATCTTGCGACTCTTGCCAAGCGTCATAGCAACATCTCTAAAGAGATGAAATGCCTCAAAATGCCATTCAAGTGTGCGAGATCTTTGGCGTATGGGGCATCGACTTTATGGGTCCGTTCCGTCTTCTCGAGGGAACAAGTATATACCGTGGAGGTCGATTATTTGTCCAAATGGGTGGAAGCGAAAGCGCTCCCCAACGACGCCCGAGTAGTTGTGAAATTCTTGAAGTCTCTCTTTACCCGTTTGAACTCCCGTGCCATCATTAGTGATCGCGATGCGCACTTTGCAACGACCAATTCGCAAAGTCATGCTTAAATCGGTGTCACTCACCGTCTTTCTCAGCGTATCACCCACAAACTAGTGGGCGGTGGAAGTTTCAATCGTGGTTTGAAAAGAATCTTGGAGAGGACCGAGGTGAAAACCGTGCCTCTTGGTCGGACAAACTTGAAGATGCACTTTGGGCCTTCCGCATCGCTTACAAAACACCCATGGTGTACTCCTTACAAGCTTGTGTGCGGAAGGCGTGTCATCTCCGTCGAGCTCGAGCACAAAGCCTATTGGGCCTTGAAGCATGCCAATTTTGACCTTAAGTCGCGGGTGATCACCGGAAGTTCAACTCGATGAATTAAATGAACTCCGTGATCAAGCCTCACGAGAACTTCGTTGATTTATAAAGAAAAGACAAAGAAGATCCATGACTCAAAGATTAAGAACCGCGTTTTCAACATTGGTGATCGAGTCCTTCTTTTCAATTCTAGATTGAAAATCTTCTCGGAAAACTTAAGACCCGTTGGACGGTCCATTCACCATTGCCAAAGTTTTTCCATATGGAACCGTCGAGTTATCTCAAACCGACGGACCAAACTTCAAGGTGAATGGACATAGATTGAAGCATTATTTTGGAGGGACATACCATCCTTGGTTGTCCGGATCTACAAACTTTCCCATGAACCAATGAATGCGGGGATCGAGTCAAGCTAGCGACTCGGGAATCAAAAACAATAGCACACTATATGGGTTTCACCGTGATTGACTTCTTTCTACTTTCTACCACCATAGTGTGGGGAGTTGCCCATTGTTGTATAAAGTTTTCTTAAAAAAAAAAAAAAAAAAAAAAAAAAAAAAAAATTCAAATAATGGCCGTAGTATTTCCTTTTCGTTCTATGTTTCGCTTAACCACGGTACTTTGAATATTGAGGCAATATTCATTTCTAGTGTGGGGAATTCTCACGAATTTTATCATATGTTTTACCACCCATTCCCCATTTTGGCCAATTTTTTTTTTTGAGTAAGTGTTTTGCACTTTTTCGATTCTGATTATCGATGCGCCATGTCTATAAACAAAGGATTGGCTAATCCAGAGCAAACGGCTCTTGGTAAAGATATCTCAAATCCGTTGACGCTTGCAATTGCCCAAAATTGTATGGTGTTATTTCGCCATATCTTTAATTAGTAAAGAGTTGGCTAGCCCGCAAGTTTATGGCTTGTGGTAAAGGCGATTAAATCCATAATTGGTAATCGACTCACCAAAGATAATATTGATAATTTATCTAAGAGTTGGCTAGTCCGAAAGCAAACGGCACGGTAAAGACAAATCAAAACCGTTGAAAGTGGTGATTTGCTCAAAATCATATGGTTATCGATGCCATAGTTCTTTCTTGAAGCTGAAACATTTGGCTACTCGAGTAATGGATTTTGGTAAAGAGATTCAAATCCATTAAGTTTTCTCAAAAGATTGCTAGGACTAGCAATGTTTTAGTGTGGGGATTTGATGAGTCTTATTCACTCATCATTTTAGTCAATCGAAATGAAACATTTAAAACACTCGAAATGCATCAAAATCTTGAAAATATCTCAAAATTGTGTTCTATATGTTTTGGATGCAAAATTATCAAAACAAATGAAAAGCGAGCAAAGTTTGCATAATTGGCGTTTTGGTCCCCGACTTTCAAAATTGATGAAATAGTCCCTGAGCACGTATTTTAAAAAGAAAAGTCACCAAAGGTCCTTTTAAAATCATAAGTTGTCATAATTAGTCCTTTGGTGAAATATTTCAAAAGTTTTGAGAAATTACAGTTTTGATCCCTGGATTTTTAAAATTGTCAAGTTTAGTCCTTGGAATTTCACAATTGGCAAAAATGGTCCTCAACTTATTTGAAATTCACAAGATTGGTCCTTGGAAAGCATTTTGAATTTACATTCGTGGTCCCTAGAATTTGAATGTGCAATTTTGGTCCCTTAATGCTTAAATGGACTCAAGTTTAGCCTAAACTAACCAAGGCCCAAAAAGATACAACTCGATCCAAGTCAAACCCGGTCAACCCAACCCAATACCCAATCACGACGGTCGATTGATAAAACCCAACCCCTGTCTTCCCCATTCTCTTCCCGCTTGAACCAAAACCCCGAACCTAGATACCTAACACCCTTTCTCTTCTCAAAACACTCCATCTCTTTTACCCAACATCACCCAACCCCAAAACACTCAACCCACCTTCAACCCTTTACCCAGGTAATCCCTAATCCCAAACCCACTACCATTTTCCCCCTCCTCCTAATGTCCAGCTCAGCAATCCAAGTCAAAAATATCAGTGGATGGCTTGGATTTACCAATATTGGTACCTACTTATTGAATGGCTGGGATCAACTCAAAGAAGCACAAGTGAAGACCCAAGAAGAGATTGAAGACCCTAGGTTTTAGTATAAAAGGATGATGTAGCCATTGTTATAAGGCACCCTAGTTTTAGTTTTAATTTAGTTTTCTTTAAATGTCTTAAGAGTTTTTCTGTTTTCTTGTAATGTGTTTCAATCAATGAAAGAAATCTTTTAGTTTAAATTCTTGGTTGCTATTTCAGCTTATTAACGAATAAGCACTTAAGTGCTTATTCGACTTTTACTAATTCTCTAGTGCTCTAAAAGGTTAATTTAAGTTAGTTATCTAGTATCAATTTAAAAAAAATCAAGTGTTAGTTTTTTTTAAATTCTGTTTTAGTTGTTTTATACCATTGAAGGGGTGTTTGGTTTGAGCTTATTATTTGGTAAAAAAGAGTTTTAACCCGTTTGACTTTTATAGTCAAAAGATTTTTAAGGTTAAATTTATTCTTCCCAGTCCAGAAATTGTGTTGCAAGTTTCATATAAAGATTTGAGTACAAAAAGAAAGTGTCTGTTTTTGTGCAGACTGCATCAGCAGCCTAAGCTGCTGATCTTGAGGTCGTTTACGGGTTAATTTGAGGTCATGATTGTCTAAAATTTGTTTTTCTCAAGTCTTTATAACTTCATTTTAGTATAGCTTCAGTTTGGAACTTTGGTTGTACCTCTAGAATAGTTAAGATCTAGCTTAAAAAGTTGTTTGTTGTGAAAATTCTTTCTGCATTAGGTGAATTAACAGTTGCAACAGGCACTGTTCTAGCTTATTTTTAAGGTGTTCAGAGTCCTGGATTTAACACCCAATCATATTTTCTCTGTCTCCACTAGCCTAACCTTATTTTTGCAGCTTGTCCTTGGTTGGAAGTCCACTGCTTAGCTTAAAAATAAACTCCAAAGAAGCCGCTAAAATTTGTTTCGACTGCATTCTCGACAAAACATGTTAGTTTACTTTCACAAGAGCTTTTCAAGAGCTACTTTAACTTAGTTAGAATAGTTATGAGTAATTTTTTTAGTTAACTTAGGGTAGGTACTTAGTATGCATCTTATTTTATTCCTTTAGAGCTTATTCCCTTAGTTGCACGCTTTCCATTTGCTTATCTCCCTTTTATAGTTTAGGATTCCACCTAGTTTAAGCTCATTTGCCAACTGATTTTCCCTTCACCCATCTTTAGTGTAATTTTGGATTCCCTTGGCTTAAATTTATAGCTAAAAGTGTAGTGTTGGTAGCCTTTTCATTTAAAAGATCTTGCTGGTATAAGCTTAAGACCAGGTTTTGTATAAAGGGGTGTTTGGTTGTTTGCTTAAAAGGGATGCTTGCTTAGTTTTTTTAAGATCTGTGTGCTACTGTCTCAACTGAAAACAATAAGCAGTCTTAACTGCTTATTGCTAGCTTCTTGAAAAGTTGGTTTTCATTAAAATAGCTTATCTTCATTGCATCTTTAAGTTCCAAAAGAAAAAGTTGAAAAAAAATAGATTTTCAAAAAGTGAGGAGCCAGGATTCGAACCTTGGTCTCCCCACTCACAGTACACGACCACTTCACAACACCACTCAACCAACTGCGCCCTTGGGACTTGTCTCACAAGTTTTACACAAACAAACCTTTTAAGGCATTTTTGCAGTTTAAAGGTATAAGCACTTATTGGCTTAATTTCGGCTTATTTTCTCAAACGACCACCAAGTTTCTCAATTTTCTTAGGACTAGCATAACTTAAAATAGTTTTCATAATTTTCAGATTTTTCTTAATTAGTTTAGTATTTTTAATCATTTAATTAGATTAAAATAGTTTTTAATTCGTAGTAATTATTTTAAAACTCAAAAAAATATTCCGCTTTTTCCTAAAATTATTTTTAGTCAAATAGAGCGTAGGAAAATTGATTTCACCGTAGCCTTTAAATTGCAAAACTTTTACGTTTATGGCTCGGGTTGTTTGCGGATTTTACGTTTTTCGTTTTAGCACCCTAGGGTTAGTGTAGCTTCGTTTTATCATTCCTTAGGCTTAGTAATAGTTTATTTTAGTTTATTAGGGTTCCTTGCCTTAATTACCTTCCGTTCATTAAATTGTAGAATACGTAATCAAACAAATCATTAAAACCAATTCAAGTTCGAATCACGAAACTCAACGAATCCTTCCATTCACACCTCGTTGGGACACGACCGGAAATCACTTTTCCCGGTATCACTTTTATCACACCGTGAGGTTTGGCATGTTGACCTTTTTCCTAAAGGGTTAATTTGCCGAATTTTACGGATAATTTGATATATTGATATTGTGTTTGTTTTCACCACTCACTTTACAACGAATCAAAAATCTTCACAAAAGATTGGCCGACATTTAGGTTGCGTTTAGTTGAGGGAAAACACCATTGTTTTCCACCAAATGTTTTGTGAAAAACAAGGAAAACAGAGATCGCGTTCAAATCAACGTTTTCCAATAAAATGTTTTGCAAAACACAAATCCCTTATTTCCTAACTTAACAAGGAAAATTACAAAACAAATTTTAGTTGTTTTCCTTTGTAACCCTCAACACTCCCTCTCTTTCTTCAAAACAGAAAATAGAAACATCAACTAAACGCGTTTTTTATATTTTCAAGTGTTTTGTGGAGATTAATTCTCCTTCCAAATTTTTACAAAACTAGAGATAGAAAATAAGAGAATTTGTTCTCTAACTAAACGCACCCTTACTCTTCCCGTTTTCTTTAGACATGACACCTTATGTGTTGTCATCAAACACAATTTGGGAACAGAATCTTTGGATCCAAAGGTAACAATCAGAAATTTCCACAAATTTTGAAGCACATATTCATTCGGTTATGCTTGAATCGGTCATTATATCACGTATTTGCGTCTTAACTTTGCGGATCGAGTAGTACATGATAAATCTTAATCGTTATAAGGAGCATGGCGTCACATATCAAAGCTGTGATATTTTTCTTTGAGAGGTCAAAGAAATGTGTTGGAGTGATATGTTTAGGACTTCTTCAAGTGTGATGGCCGTCTTGGTCTTAGGTTATGTATGTGGTTGCAAGGTTCAAGTGGTCGCGCGTCTTGAACCTTGCAACTATACGAACCTAAGACAGACGTACATCACACTTGACAGCACGGCCGTCACATATCAAAGCTGTGATATTTTTCTTTGAGAGGTCAAAGAAATGTGTTGGAATGATATGTTTAGGACTTCTTCAAGTGTGATGGCCGTTTTTTGACGTTTTCATACGTTTTTTTACGTTTTCATACGTTTTTGCGCGTTTTCGTCTGTTTTTTGACGTTTTCATCCATTTTTGCGCGTTTTCATCCATTTTTTTACGTTTTCGTCCGTTTTTTTACATTTTCGTCAATTTTTTTACGTTTTCGTCAATTTTGGTACGTTTTCATCCGTTTTTGCATGTTTTCGTCCATTTTTTTACGTTTTCGTCCGTTTTTTTTACTTTCTCTTCTGTTTTTGCGCGTTTTCGTCCGTTTTTTTACGTTTTCAACCGTTTTTGCGTGTTTCTTCCGTTTTTTTTACGTTTTCATCCGTTTTTTTTTTCGTTTTTCCCCTTTTCTTACGTTTGCATCCGTTTTTGCGCGTCTTCGTCCGTTTTTTTTACGTTTTCGTCCGTTTTTTCAATTTCGTCCGTTTTTGCCCGTTTAAATCATTATTTTCCTTTTGTATACTTTTTACGTTTTTACGTTTCATCCGTTTTGCGCGTTTTCGTCCGCTTTTTGGCGTTTCATCCGTTTTGCGTTTTCATCCATTTTTACGTTTTCGTCCGTTTTTACATTTTCGTCAATTTTTACTTTTCATCCGTTTTTGCTCGTTTCGTCCATTTTTACGTTTCGTCTGTTTTACGTTTCATCCGTTTTTCGCGTTTTTCGTCCAGTTTTTACGTTTCATCCGTTTTGCGTTTAGTCCCTTTTTACGTTTCGTCCGTTTTTACCTTTTCTTGTTTTTTTGCGTTTTCGTAGTTTTACGTTTTCAACTGTTTTTGCTTGTTTCTTCCCTTTTTACGTTTTCATCCATTTTTTCGTTATTGCCCTTTTTACGTTTGCATCCGTTTCACGCGTTTCGTGCTTTTTTTTATGTTTCGTATGTTTTCGTTTCGTCCGTTTTGCCCGTTTTATCTGTTATTTTCCGTTTCGTCTTTTTACGTTTCATCCGTTTATGGGCGTTTTCGTCCATTTTTTCGTTTTAATCATTTTTTACCTTTTTCATTTTTTACGTTTCATCCGTTTTGCGCTTTTGTATGTTTTACGTTTTGTCCATTTTTTATACGTATTCATCCGTTTTTTACGTTTTCGTCCATTTTTTACGTTTTTGTCCGTTGTTTTTATGTTTTCGTCCGTTTATTTACGTTTTCATCTGTTTTTTTACAATTTCATACGTTTTAAGTAAGTAATCGGACGAAAACGTAAAACCGACTTAAAACCTAAAAAGCAGACAAAACCGAAAAAACGACAAAACGTAAAATGGACAAAACGTAAAATACGGACAACACGCAAAAGCGGATTTAAACGTAAAAAGGAAAAAACGTAAAATAAGCGACAAAAGCGGACGGCGATTAAAATAGGCGAGACGGCGCAAAACGGATGAAAACGTAAAAGCGGACGAAACGCAAAAACGGATGGCGCACAAAAGTAGATGAAAGCGTAAAAAGGCGAAAACGAAAACGGACAAAAGCGTAAAAGCGGATGAAAACGTAAAAACGGACGATAACGTCAAAACGGACGAAAGCGCAAAAACGGATGAAACGTAAAACGGACGAAGCTATAAAAGTATGGTGAAAATGCCCAAAAGCGGATGAAAACATAAAAAAGCAGGCGGCGTAAAAGCGGACGAAAACGCGCAAAACGGACGAAACGTAAAAACGGATGGCGTAAAATTGACGAAATAAAAAGCGGGCAACGTAAAAAGCCGGCGTAAAAATTGCCAAAAGCGTAAAAATACGACGAAAACGCAAAACGGTTAAAGCGTTAAAAGCGGACAAAAGCGTAAAAGAAAACGCTAAAAACGAGCTAAAGCATATTAAGCGGACGAAACGCGCAAAAACGGACGAAACGCAAAAGCGGATGAAAACGTAAAAAGGGACAAAAGCGCAAAAATGATGAAAACGTAAAAAGCGGACGAAAAGGTAAAAAATGACGGCACGCGCAAAACGGATGAAAATGTTAAAGCGGCGAAAAAATATAAAGCGTATAAAACATAAAAACATAAAAAACACGAGATCTAATGATGGTTGAGTTATCATCCGACCCTTAAGTGACCCATTCGACCCATTTGTTGACCCATTTGTTGATTCACATAAGTCCATATGTTGACCCATTTGACATGTTCTTTGCAAATGGGGTAACCCAATCTAACCCATAAGTTGTTATTTTTTACCCATAGCAACCCATTTTTCTCTAAATGGGTTGTGATTGCCACCTCTACTGAGTTATATATCTCTTATAGATGATAACGATCTTTGCGGCTTTTAGAAATGCAAATATAAGGTGGCGATATCATTCCGATCTAATTATGTATGAATATTCAAATTCTAATTTCTTGTGTTGAACGTATAGATGAAGTGTAGGACATAAAATGCATCGTGGCCATTAGCCCGTCAGTTAGTTGAAAGTTTTTGAATTCTTATTATACGTAGGGTTGTTTACGGATTGGGTAATATCGCGTGAATCAAAACCGAAACCGAACCGAACCGAAAATAAGCGAACCGAATTTGTTAACGAATTGGTCAAAACCGAACCGAACCGAACTAAATATTTGGTTATCGGGTTGGATATGGTTTTAAGCAATGAAACCAAAACCGAATTCATATAAAATATATATTTTTCTATGTATATATATGAAAAAAATCACTAAAACTCTTTTTAGTATAAATATAACATGATTTAAGCTTGAAAAAAATATTTTGTGCTAAAATATATATAATTAAATTAAAAATAATAATTAAAATTATGTAATTGGGTTATTTGGTTCGGTTTTCGGTTATAGGGTTCGGTTTTCGGTTATTCGTTCGGTTTTCATTCCGTTGAATCAAATTTAATTTCGGTTCGGTTCGGTTTTCGGTTATACCCGAGAAAAAAAATTAACCGAACTAACCGAACCGAATAAACCGAATAACCCGATAACCGAACCGATGAATACCCCTAATTATACGAATGCGGGTTTCATGCATACTCGTATGGTCATTAGCCCGTCAGACAATAAGAGAGGAGGAGTGCATGGTCGGGTAGTGTTAGGGTATACTAAGTGCTTGGGTACACCGTCCCCACTAAATGGGGTACTTGAAATTTTGTACCGTCGAGCTCATGGTCGATCGGTATACTCCTTTCTTCTCTATTTTTTTTGTCTTTTTGTGAAAGGTAGTGTTAGGGTAGGATCGGGTATCACTCCCTCCACTTAGGGTAGTGTTAGGGTAGAATTGGGTAGTTTTGAGTTAGAGAGTTTTTATTGGATAGAGGTGATGTGGCACCCAGGGTATTAGGGTACCACTCCCTGCTCCCTAAGTTAGTGTTTTGCATTTGAATTGACAACATATAGTTTGTTCTTGCGTATAGTTTATTAACTTTTATTTTCTTATACTTTAGAGTAAACTCCAAAATACATCCCCGTGGTTTCCCATTTCGCACCATACATCCCTCACCAAAAGTTCGGACATATACATCACCCGTTAGTAGCGTTTGCCTATATACATCCACGAGGACGAGCGGTGCAAAAATTGGGTCGTTAACTTGGACACGTGGCGGTTAAGCGAGGGTAACTTGGTCATTTATCTCCCCTTTAACGCTTCTCCCTGCTACTCACTACCCTTTTAACCTATTATTTCACCCAAATGGTAAACCCTAAATCAAAACACACATACATAAACACAAATCCAATGTTTCACCCCAATTAAAAACCCTAATTGAAACCCCAATTGAAACGCCTAATTGAAAACCCTAATTGGAAAACCCTAACTCAAGCAGACAACAATGTTCATCCACAAAACTTGTAGATGTGGGTTACCTACAATCCTTAAAACATCATGGAGACCAAGAAATCTTGGGCGGCGGTTTCGTTGTTGTCCAAAACCCGTAAGTGTCGAATAATTATATTTTACAATTTAATTTTCAATTTATTTGATTATCCGATTTACCATTTTTGAAGGAACCAAATTGTGGGTTTTATGATTGGTTTGATCCACCCATGTGATAGATCGATTGCAAATTATTCTGGATTCTTCGAGAAACATGAACCGACTACAAGATGTGAGGAAAATCATCTAAAGCAAGAAGAATGAAGTTTCTTTTAGGATTAAGTTGGTTCATGTTTATTGTGTATCTGATGTTTAAATGAAAACAAAGGATTGTACTCTTTTGTGTCTTTTAGGTTTTAGTAGTAATGAAGTTGGTTCATGTAATCTTTTGTTATCAATGAAGTTGGTTCCTTTTTATGCATTTGTAATGAATGGTTAATATGTGTTATGTTTTGTTATCTTCAGGCATGGGTTAAAATGGGTGAATGTGGTTGAATGGGTTAAAATGGGTGAATGTGGTTGAAAAGGGTTGAATGTGGTTGACTATGATCAAAACATACCATGAGTCGATGTAACATAACACAAAACACAACATAAGTTAAACCAGTACATAACAACTTAAACCAGTACATAACAGTTAAACATACCATACCATCCAGTACATAACATAACATAAGTTATCTAACAAGTTTCCTTAATACCTAACAGAACATAACAAGTTTCCAAAAGCCCTAAATTACTTCATGTTTCTAAATTCATAACAGAAGTTAAACAAACACTAAAATCACTTCCTAGCTGAACTTTGAGTTGCCTTTTTTCCCCTTGGCCCTTGATTCCCCTTGGCACTTGACTGTGATCCACCAAATCTTGAAGAATGCGATCCCACAACAGAAGGCTCTTTACATGTCCTTTTGTTGTGACCTGTTTTGTTGCACTTGAGACATGTTACAGTTTTGCCACTCCTTGAGAGTTTACCATTTGCAGTCATTTTTCCAATTGAAATCTCTACTGCTGACTTTCTCCTTTTCTTTGGTGGCCTTCAATTTGTGGCTTAATCTTTGGTGGAATGATAGTGTTAGGGCTAGGGTGTTTCTTCCATAAGCTTGGTCCATTGCATGGGTTAATGGTGTAGCTATATTGCTTCTCCCAGTTACTAGCCAATAACAAGCATGCACCCGTGTTTCGAGCGACCTGACATCATCCTGTTTAGAGCCATGTCATTTAACTGCTCTGCATGCTTGCGGGGCATTCGATTAATTCCATTTCACCTGCTGCAACTCTTCTCTTGTATATCCACTACAC
Organism: Chrysanthemum lavandulifolium; assembly: GCA_022545495.1. NCBI lineage: Eukaryota > Viridiplantae > Streptophyta > Magnoliopsida > Asterales > Asteraceae > Chrysanthemum > Chrysanthemum lavandulifolium. Next base: position 242,084,966 of record CM040241.1, on the reverse strand, counting down.
ATATATCATCCCATGGACCACTTGCTTGATACTTGGTTCCACCATTCCACATTACCTTCATATACATAACAAGTTTTAGACATATAACATCACAAATATCAATGTGAACAATGTATTTGTTTAACGAGTTCACCGTATAAGATGTAGCCGGTCTTGATTGCATTAAGCAGTGAGTAGCGAGATGGTGTTAAAGGCCCTTGACTCTTTGCAATTACTTTTTAACATTGGCAATCTTTTAGTCAAGTAATCCTTAACATACTCTAGACATGTAATAATAGGGACATCTCTTCCATCCAACAACCTTCTATTAAATACCTCACACATATTGTTAAGTAAAACATCACGGTGTGGCCTACCTACAATTTTTAAGCGGATAATAATTTAAATACAGAACTATAATACAACTATAATGATTGTGTTCGATAAAACATACCAACGAAATGGGCTCTTGACCAATTTGTGGTGGTATCTTCTTGAGATACTCATAAGCTCCTTCATTCAAACTCTTCATACGCTCCATTGCACTATCAAATTGTGCCACAAGAGTAGGTGATGCACATTTCAAAGCAAGTCCTTGTATAGCTTACCTCTCCACCGTAGCTTCATATTCTCATGTATATGTTTTAAGCAAAACCTATACTCAAAGACATGGGAATATTTTTGATATTGCTGGTATAATACCCTAAAAACAAAATAGAAAGTTAGAACTTAACAAGCAGACTCAATAAAGACAAATTACAAAGTTAGAGGATTACCTTACATACATCGAAACAAAGGTAAAATTGGACATGGGAGTCAAATCCAAATCATCCCCTAAGCATGTTAAAAACCATGACCATGAGCTTGTTCTTTACGCTTCCACAACATGACATATGCAAGTGGATATGTTCCATGGTTTGCATCAATCCCCCTTCTTGTAAGTAGTTGGCGAGGTATTGTCCGCCATAAAACACCCATCAATCCCAAGCAAATCCTTTAAGCCGACTTTAAACCCTTTCTTCAAAGCACCAATGCATACATAGATCCTTTTGAATTGTCTTGTTGTTTCATTTGGATCAAAATCTCTTTCCAGATCTATTTTCACGAGTTGTATCTTCATTGGTTCTTTGCATCTCTAGCACATAGTCCTTAACCTTGAATCTTGTTATGTGAAATCACCCTTGATTTCATCGTGATTTAGCCTAGCCCTAGTTACTTTATTTGTAGTGATACCCAATTGATACTTACATTGCGGTTGCTCTTTCAAGGCTCTAATAGGGATGTTTGGATTTAATTTGATTCTTTCTTCAATATCTTTGGTAAGATAAGTATTGGTGAGCGATTCACTTCTCGGTTTGAAGACAAGTATGTTCATCATTAATGGTAGAGGCTATTCATGCTTCTTCCCTGCATTTATTTTGTTTTGATATTTGCAAAGTCCAAGGACATGTGATCCATTCATACTTGTAATTACCTTTTGTGCCACCCACCTTTATTCTCTTCCCACCTTTATTTATTCCTTCTCCACATGGGTATGTCTCAGCATTTGTTTTTTTTACCCACTTCCCACCAACACATTTTAACTTACTTGGACTTGTATGAGAATTTAGCCCACTAGCATTTGGGCCCTCATTAGGGTATCTAAAAGCAGGACATTTTCCCACATACTACCCTCAACCTTACTTTATCATTTTTCCATATGTATAACTGTCTTCTAGTAGCAATGGCATGAGTGACCACAAGATCATCCTTTTTTTTATCCCCAATTCTTTCCACAAAGAATGTATCACTGACTACTTGCATCAATTTCCTCACTCTTTTGCTTTTTCCTCCTTAACTGTCTCATAGTTTTCTTTCTTTTACCATCATTTTCAGAATCAGTTGCACTCTCAAAATCATCCAAATCAAAGCTTTCTTCAACATTAGTATTAGATGGAACTTCTGCATTTGCAGTCTGTGATCCCACCCATTCTGCATCTTTGTCTATGTTTTGATAATAGTCTTTCATATCCACCTCCACATCATTCATAACATGGTCATCATCCTGGATATAGTCACTATCTTCACTATCATCTGACTCACTACTACTTTCACTCTCAGCAAAATTGTCTTCCTCATCACCATGCTCACTCTCAGTATAACTTGCTTCATCAGATCCCTCATCTACTAGCATTCTCTTTCTAGGTAATTTAAAAGGTTTCCTAACTATTGAACTAGGTCCTTCATCTACTAAATTTGCACCAACAGTATTACCATCACCATCTAAACCATCAGAACCCTCTCCCACATCAGCATTTAATCTAGGTACCTCTAAAACATGATCAGAACCCTCTCCCGTATCAAGCAATAGAGGCATCCTATTTGTCCTCTGGCGAGGCTTAAAAGGCTTTCTAACTAATGTAGAACTAGGTCTATCATCATCTATTTCTTCAATCATAACTCTCTGTGGTGATTTCCATATGTTTCCGTAGCTGTATGCTCATGCTCAATGTAAACCTCAATAAGTTTATATTTATCAACATACCTAACTAGGTTCAACACATCCCCATCATTTCCTAGTGCTTGTAACCCATAATCCAAATCATTGTTAGGTATTTTGAAATGATAGAACATAATGCAATCTTTCCTCTTGTAACCTAACTTTTGAATCATGTCATTCAATTCTATAACTGAAAACAGGTCAACATCTATAAAATCTATATAATTATAAGTCCTTTGTATGTAATTTCTACCTGGAATTTCAGTAAAGAAACCACCATGATGTATCTTCATTGAGAACATGTTTGGAAAATTACCTACAATGACCAAATTACATTAAAAAAATTAGGGTTTCAATCAAAAAAAATTACCTACAATGTTATTACAATTAAAGTTAGAAAGATCAAAGATGAAAACTTACTATATGCTTCTTGTTCGTTCACTGGATCATCATAATCACGGATACGCCATTCAGCAACCACCATTGCAATCACTGAATCTTGTTCGTCTACTCGAAATGCGTTGTTGGTTGGTGTTTTTATTCTTGATTTTGATGTGTGATTATGATTTTGTTTGTGTTTTATCTTTGTGTGGTTGTGTTTTTGATTGTGTTTTCATTTGGGATTTTGATTTTCGGTGAGGTAGCGAGGAGAAGGTTAAAGGGAGATAAAATGACCAAGTTACCTCACTTAAGCGCCACGTGTCCAAGTTAACGACCCAATTTTTGCACCGTTCGTCCTTGTGGATGTATATAGTCAAACGTTACTAACGGGGTGATGTATATATCGAACTTTTGGGCGAGGATGTATGGTGCGAAATGGGGCAAACCACAAGGATGTATTTTGGAGTTTACTCTATACTTTATTTCATATTTGAGTTTAAAACATATACTTTGTTCTTCCGGACAACTTTGTAACTTTTTTTGCTCAATAAAAGTTAACGTTTGTTTATTTTTGTTCTTAATGCATTCAATAAATAATTTGTATGTTTATATCTTATTTTTCTTTAAGTTAATTTTTTCAATGATACTCAAAAGGCTATAGAAGTTGCAACAATAAATTCATTCAGAAGTTGCAACAATAAATTCATTCAGACATTTGAGGGAACAACTGGTAAGCATATTAACACATTGAAAAAACAATTATTATCGCCTAACAGAAGAGATGAAGACGACACCAATCTATCCTAATTATTACAATTAACTTCATACCTTAAATTAAGAAATGGTTCCGTCAGCGATTCTGCCATGTGCTTTAAGGTGCGTGCAATATCCTGGTTATTTACGAGATCAAAGTCTATGTAGAACAATCCTATGATTCAAAATCCATGGATTATGAGACTTTTCAACAATGAAACGCTACGTGGAAGATTACTTATGCCTGTACCTTGTATATCCAACATTTCTAAGCATTCTAAATCTCCTAGTTGCTCAGGCAATTTCTCAAGTTCAGAACATCCGTAAAGGTCAAGCTCTCTGAGATGTTTCAACTTACAAATGATGTCTGAATATATCTTATCTTAGAACCTCGAAGACTTAGTTTTTTCAAAGATTCGAGCTGAGCAAGATCCTCGGGTAACTCGAGAACTTCATAATCTTCAAAAAGGAGTGTTTTAAGATGTTTCAATCTACAAATGCTGCTCATAATATTTTTTATCTTGCAACATGAAAGACCTAATTCCTCCAAAGATTCTAATTGGCCAAGATCATCGGGTAACTTCTCAAGAAATGCACAACCTCGAAGAAGGAGTCTTCAGACGTTTTAACAAAGAAATGTTATCAGGGAGATATTTAATACATGTATACGATAAATCTAACACTTCTAAACATTCTAAATGACCATAGTCCTTTGAAAAATTTTCTATTGCACAGTTATCGAGGTGAAAATATCTCAAACGTCGCAAACTAAAAATGCTTTCTGGGAGTCTTCTAAGTTTTCTGCAACCACTGAGTTTTAGAGTAACAAGATTCTGCAGATGCCCAATCGATGAGGGTATTTCCTCTATATCATTACATGAAAAATCAAGCTCTAGCAAAACATCATCGGAGGGTCCTGGGATTATATCCGATAACTCCCTCAGCAACAAATGGCCTAGATTAAGAAACTCAAGAGATTCCAATTGCTTGATAAAGGAAACAGATTTCAATCTAATGCACCAACGTAAATTTAAGTAGACAAGCCTTTTTAGAGATCCAACCGGGGCATGAAGTTCTGCTAGATGATAACATCCTTGAAGATCTAACCTCTCGATATTCGGAATCAACCCAAGGTCAAGGGTCCTCAACTTTAAACGGCAGACTTCAATGGATTTAAGCTTCTTAAGAACCTATCATAAGTAGAAAATCAATGTTTGGAATTGTTATAATAGCTAAGCAATAAATGTATCTAACAATGTTGTTTTTTGACCTCTTGCCCTGGTTATTTTGTTTGGAACAGTTTTATTGAGGGGATTAAGGAGCGTGACGACATGAAGTCTCTATTATAAGAAAAAGATGTGTATATAATATTTTATAATGGATTATGCAAAACAATCATGTAATTTACCATCTTTACCTTTCTCCTTCCCAGAGCTGTTCAGTTCTGCCGTCATGCATTTCAAGTGCAACAAGATTATTTGCTTGGAAAGTTTTGGGTAAACACCAATGAGGGTAACAGAACCAATTCAGATATCGTAGCGTATTTGGTAAGTATTGAATACTTTCATCAATTTTCACACGGTGAAGAAAATCGTTATTGTAATTTCTATAATAGATGATAAGGCATCTAAGTTTCTTCATCTTTCGAAGACCTTCCACAACTATCTCAGGCGTGAGTTTCAGATCTATACACCTTGTCACTTCATCACCCTGCATTTAAGAATAGTGACCATAAACTTTGTGTCATGACTTAAATTGATATGTTTGTTTGATCTCCACTTTACAAGTAAAGATCCTTACCAGGTCATTAGCCAGTACATCTTCAATTTCCTCTTGAACCCACAATCGGCTATGTTTGTTGGGCTCATCCGGGTGTAAACGACGAACAATATTCTTTCCCATTTCTTCTATATGATCATGCATGTCTATGAATTCTGCATGAAATGCTTTAGTAGTTATGATCAGAGATTTTGCTCAAGAACTCTTAAACCAATTCTAGCATGAAAACCACAACTTTCAAGTACTCTGATTGAATTTTCTTTGTCCCACCCTTCAAGAAGCATGCAACATCTAGGAATATTTCTTTGTAGTCATCCTCAAGGGCTACATAGCTTAATTCAAGTTTTTCCAAGGTTTCCTTCAACGGAATTGTTTTTAGCCTTTCTAGTGCATCTATCCACTCAGACTTGTCTTTACCACAAAAAGCGAACCCAAAACTTTGATTGTTAAGGAAGACCAGCAGCATAATGTACAACATTTCGAGATAGCATATCATAATCCTGATATGGAATGTTTCTCCCAAATGCATGCCTACTAAAGAGACAAATCGCTTCATAATCCGATAATAGGTTGACATCACGAATCCATTTCACATTGCATGATATCAACACTTGTTCATCCCTTGTTGTGATGATAATTCTACTTCCCGAACTAAACCAATTAGGATCACCAGCTAAAGCCTCTAGCTGGTCTCTATGATCACATCGTCTAGAACGACAAGAACTTTTCTACCACCCAACTTTCTTTTCATCATGTTTCTTCCCTCATGAACACTACTTAAGTTGTGGTGTTTATTCTTTAGCAACTCTGAAAGTACTTGTCTTTGCAAAACCATCAAACTAGACACTTTTGAAACTTCCCTGACATTCTCAACAAAGCTTTTAGCTTCAAACTGAATAGAGAGTCTATCGAAAATAGCTCTAGCCAAGGTTGTCTTCCCCGCACCTCCCATCCCCCTGATCCCTACCATGCGAACATCGTTCAAACCAATTTTTAAATACGCCTCGAGATCCTGCATTCTATGCTCCATGCCTATTAAATTTCCATCATCATCAGATGGAATCGAACGTAGCTCTAGCGAAATTTGTTCAACAATTAATTTGATGACTTTAGCTTCATGCCTGGAAATTAAATAAGATTTCAAGGATTATCTTTTTATACCGCGTGAAGACACAGATAAGAAAAACTAAATGGAAAAATATTGCAGAGATATGATGAAGGAATTACCCATCAGCAGTCTTCCTCAAATCCCATCCACACAAATTAGCAGAATCTTTCAAAGCCTCTCTCCATTTCCGAACTTCTAAATCATTTTTATGTACGGCAAGAGCTTCTCCAAATGGTCCACATTGTTTGCGGACTTCAGATGAATCAACATCATAGAACACAGGGTATGCAGTATGTTCATTTGTCTTCTCGCACTCCATGATCTTTACAAGCTCATTTAAGCACCATGATGAAGATGCGTAGTTCTTGGAAAAAACAATGATGTGGAACTTTGAGTCTTCGATGGATTTTAGGAGCTCGTTGTCGATAGTTTTTCCTTTCTCGAGTCTCTCGTCATATTTGTAGGTGTTAATACCTTGGCGTTGAAGAGCGTCATTAAGGTGATCAATGAAGGTATTACGGACATCTTCTCCTCTAAAGCTCAAAAAGACATCATACTTATAGTTCTTGTGAAGGGATGAAGTTGAAGAAGACCCCATTATAGGTGTTTCTAATAGATCCTACATAGATATTAAAAATTAGTGAGCTAAAAACTATGTATATTTAGATTATTGTTTTAAGCCACAATCATGTTTTCTTAGTTTTTTTTTGAAATTGAAATCCAACCATTAAAAGTCCAATTACAGCTGGAGGGAAAAACATGTACATGTGATGGTGGTGGCAACATGATCTCGGTGAGGTAATGGGTCGAAACACATGCCCAAGTAAACACAAGCACTAGCCTCAGGGGCAGAGAGTGTTCAAAAGTTGTGACAAATTTATCCATTAATATGATTAAACGTTTCTGTCTAACATTTTTTAATGGCAGATAAGAGCCTTTGTAAAAGATGAGTGCCAAAATCTTCAACATAAATGAACATTTATCAACCCACAAACCCATATCTCAAAGCGAGTAAACTGAGGAATGTGAAGCAATTTGACACCATCTCTATACACATTCTCTGATAACTAGACAAGTACCCATGCATAGCATAAGAATTTGGGACTAAACACGATTATTTATGTAAATATCTTTTGAAAATTTGGGATTTACATCAAGGTGGTAGGTAAGCGGGCAACAAGCTGCGCCGCCACCCCTTTCTGAATAGCAAACCCTATTCTACTGAAAACATAATCGTGACCCCTCGGGGCCGATATATTGCTACTGAAAACACGATTTAAACTTAATGAAAATAATATGGGTTATAGGTTATAAACGAAAGTAATAATAAAAGTTTATAGCCGGACCGGTGTTATTTCGGCGTTAACCATTGCAAAGCTGGCGTTAAAGTGCCGATGTTAACACCATAACGCAACACGTTATTTGGGTTTTTTTTTTTTTTTTTTTTCTTTTCTTTTCTTTTCATTTCTGCCCCTAAATGAGGGGTTGTTTTTGTAAATTGTTGATGAGTTAAGGTTTAACTTGGGAATGTTATGATTGAAAGTGTTTTTTTTGTAAGTTAAGGTAAAATGTTAAAGCTGATGTGGTGCTGATGTGGCACGGTGTTAAATGATAACTTGAGTTACCATTGCAACTGCTCTTATAAACCATAGGTCACAAGCGATATTTGTAAAATAAGAAATCAGTGTCAGTAAAAACTACCAAATAGTGTCCACACATCAACACAAAACCTCTTGTATAAGTAAACGCCTAATTGGCCAATTGTTAACTTATCTGTGAAAATTTGTAAACTGTGAGTTTTCTTACAGAAGTACATAGTTATTTTTAACTAATTTGTGAAAAACTAAATACTGTATGCAAAGTAGAATATTCAGGTGAATTACTTCCATACTATAATGTAACATAAATCCCTAAACAGGGGCTAATTCAAATATTTTATTAAAAAAAAAAAAAAAAAAAAAAAAAGAAGGGCTTGAGGGCTAAATCAACGGAATATGAAACAATAGATAACATTTATTACAGTAAAAGTTTATGTATTCAAGTGAAGAACAAGAACTTACCTGAAAATTATTAGGCAAACCGGACACAAATACTCCAACTCTCTGTTCCTGAAATAGTACAGGAGTTTGTCTAGAAAGATACTTTTGTCAAACACTGTGTTTTAGTTGGTCCTCCTAACTTCCTTTTCATAGATATTTTGGAGATAATTTTTGTTTCGGCACTTTTGGAAAGAGAATTGATACATACACTACACATCATAATTTGTACATTACAGTTTATATAGTATAATACAATAATGCATAAATTATGATGCATGCATCAAAAAATATGATATGACTATCACCCGATTTTTGAAAAGGAATTGTCGACTGAATCAATTGTAATGTAATGCATTGGTATCAAATGAAACAAACACGTGTTTGGTTGGTTAAAAATATAACGTAATTATAAATATTTAATAACTACAGTAATATTTTATTAATAATTTAGTAATTTATAATAATAATAAAATATTTAAACAAAATTATGTTTGAACGAGTATGAAACCCCGCGACGCAATGATTCTTTTGTAGATGTGAATTTGGATATGGACTATTTTTGCTAATTCTATAAAGCGACTTACTTGCAATGACACTTAAACCTTAGGGACTATTTTTGCCAACTTGGACTTACTGCAGAACACACCCAAACCTCGGGGTTATTTTGCCAACTCATGAAAGTTGGCGATTTATTCAAACAGTGTTTTGGGGGCACCATTGCCGCTCAATAGTTAATATATATAATATGGTGTTGGTAGTAATGGTGGTAGGGGCGGTGGTAGTTGTGGTGGTGGTGGTGGTAGTAGTATTGGTAGCGATGGTAGTGGTGGTAGTAGTGGTAGTGGTGGTGGTGATAGTAGTACAGTAATAGTAGCAGCAACATCACTAGAAGATGGATTGAATAGTTTTATCGTTTTAAAGTATAGTGATAAAAACTTATTGCAAAATCAATCAATGATACGGAGTAATAGGTAAATGTAAAAGCAAGACAAAAGTAAATAATGAAAGATCAAACCACGACACAGTAGTTATATAAGTTCGGTAACGAAGCGCCTTCCTCGCCTTACTCTACTCCCTGAGTTTCCGACTCGAAAGTTCACTTCACTATGTCAACAAGCTCCCTTACTTGGTGGAGAAAACCTTAGAACGTCCCTCACACTTTTACCGATACTAAGCTATTAAATCGAGTCCTAATTTAGGCAAAACCAACCTTTCTCACTAAGTATTTTGAGGACTAAATTACTAACGTAACTCTTTATTTTGTGTATGATGGTGTTTATAAACTTTGGTGTATGGTAGTAAAATATAATAGCACAACTAAGTTGCAAATACAAAAACTAACAATAATAACACATAAGACTTGGAAATCTTCTTGTGCTCTTCCCTTACTAGAAAGATAGATTAGTTGTGGATCAACTGAATGAATGTTTAATTAGATAATGATCAAAGAAGTATGTGTTTGGATGTACGAAAGAATGCTAGAAAGATGTTTGCAATGAGTGAAGAAAATGACATGCAAATGGCTTGCTTAAATAGGAAAAGTGAGGGCTTCACAGCCTACAACGGATCCACGGATCCCTTTTACAGGATCCGTCCATTATGATGGATCTATCCCTTTCCTGCAAGGCCCTCACTCGCCTTCTTTTTATAGGTCATTCATGTCTTGTTTGAAATATTTCATTCTTGTGACACAAACACATTAAATAAATTTTGATTCTACATCCAGTCACACCCGTATATCAAACGGGCCCTTAGAGTAGTTTTTGATTCTAAACCCTATAAAAGTTACTAGTAATAATTAAGGCTTTTATGAGCTTAGTTACGCATAACATGTATTCTAAAATAGTTTATTTTTCAAAAATTTATCTTTAACACACTTCTCATAATTTGGTGACCAAAGAAGAAAAGGTAATCACCAAATCTAGGAGTTTTAAAGAAACTATTTGATTCAGAGCAATAGATTATACAAATCGTGACACCAACACATTTATGATTATATATTGCTTATCACATATAATCGAAGGATATGGTCACTATTGTCTTTAAGAGTTGACAAGATGGGTGACCACTTTCATTGGGGCATTTCCGTGTTGGTACAGTATTCATTTTTGGGTCAATGAGAGCTTTTAGAGAAATAGATCATGTGTTCAATACCATCGTGGTTAAAGTTTACTGAAACATATGTTCATTGTATAGGGCTCGGTTCTTGAAAAAAGGTCAGTATGCACCAGAAAGAGTCCATGGGTGCAAGTTTCTCCGCCAATTTAAACCATTTGAAGAAGGCATGTGACTGCCCAAGACTCCAAACTTAAACGCCCAAAATTTATGTTACATAGTTAATTTGCTTTCTATCTTTTAGAAGATGACAATTTTTAGCAAGCATTCATTTTCAAGTGATTTGTTGCAAATTTTAGCTCAAAAACTAAAAAAAAAATATAGGCGATAACGGTTCAGTTCTAAAGTTGGTATGGGTTGTCATTTTGTTAAGCAAGAAAATGAAACTTTGATTTAAATTAATTTAAATTTAAACATGTAAGAAAGTTACGTTTTTTTTTACTTGCCGAACTCACCTTTAGAAAGAAATTAGTTTTCAGTGCGATCAACAAAAAGTTGTCAACTCGACAAGCTCCACCTTGTTCAATTTAAATAGACAATTACACGTAACGTAAAAAGTCAACCAGAAGAAATACCACATGCTACTATTGTTTGTAGTACTCTTAGTGTCAACTTTGAATCAACAAATAACATTGGGGTTATAATGATCTCAACATTGTTACTTTCTATCTATGTGGGACAATTATTGAAATAAAATTTTCAAACCATGTTGAACAATAAAGAAACATAAGATGACAAGTAGATTAATATATTTTTTGATTCCATAGCAAAGAACAAATAAACTGAAAGCCATTCGTACTATGTAACCATTTAAACAACTTTAAATTTGCATAAAGTCGACAGTGTGCTCCAGATTTTCCCTTTTTTTCGCTTTTATGTCTTAGCTTTCTACTGATGCAATCGAATCTCAGTTTATATTTGCAGTTGATGGCGTCTTTCAGAGAATCTTGCTTGTTATGAGTGGCAAGACGCTGCTCATGAATTCTTTATGTTGTCGCTCGACAGGATCACGAGAAAAAAGGGACAAGAAACACAGATAAAGGTAACTTTAATCCCATTATATGTCACTTTTTCGGTTTTTTGGAGGATCAACTTTGTGTCAAATTACTGAATAAAGAGAAGCATGTGTTTCGGACACTGATAATGGAGATTGCCATTGTGTAGTCCATCGAGCATTTTCGGGTTTATTAAGATGAGTATCACACGTGCAACCTGCTATTTCACTTTTACTAACGAGTTACAAACCTTGTGTTGACATGTCTCTTGATTTCAACACAAATATTGGCCATACCTCACGTAACAGACCCTAACAATCAACAGAAACCGGACACATATCGACTCTCACGGTTGGCTAGACCATTTCACAAGACCAGAAAAGCTCGAGTCTGACAAAAAATATATACTGCTAAAGTTGCGCACAGAGACACATGCGTGGATAAGAAAACTCCTTTGATGTTATGTTTACACTTGAAACATTTGAACACTCTTTGGTAAGAAAAGCTTCATGAAAGATTGACCGACATTTAATCTGTTCCGTTTTCTTTAGACATGACACCTTATGTGTCGTCATCAATTGTGACAAACCGATTTGGGAACAGAATCTTTGCATCAGAAGGTTACAAATCGGAAATTTCTACAAATTTTAAGGTGATTATTCATTCGCGTATACTTGAATCTGGTCATTATATCATGTATATGCGTCTCGATGAGCAATAATACAAGTGTGATGATGCTTGGGTCAACAGAAGTGGATGATGAAGTGGTCAAAGCATCACGGATTTCCTTCCTGTTTTATGTAAAAGAAAAAACGAGTTCTGTTCATAAATCAGGTGAGAGGCTTATAGTTCTACTCTTACCTATTTGAGAGGCATTCAAGTCAAAGTTTTGAGCTCCAGACATATCCACAAATGGAAAACTCAATAAAAAGTTTTGCAATTACTAGAGACTCGAAGTAACTCATGGATGCCCTCTCAGGTCACAACTTTTTCCCTCTCAGGTTAATATCACCTCATGAATGATGAAAACCCGACAAAAGTTAAAATTTCTAATGAGACATATAACTACAACTATAATTTGACCAAACATCAGGTTCCCTTTTAAACTCTTACTATACAAGATATATAATCATCTCTTCATTTGGAAAAAAAAATACCAAATAAATTACAAAATCTTTACGTATATGTCGAACACAAACATTTGCGCAACGTAATGTTCAAATATCAAGTGAAGACAAAAATAAGAACCAATAAAATTTGTTGAATGAGGACTGAGTTTCGAGTGATGGATATGGCATAGACTTGATTTCAAGACCATAGCTTTAAATTCATGAACTAACCAGCTGCTTTATATTTATGTACTAAACTGCTGGCATCGAAATCATTACCCCTTAATTTATATATCTGCTTCTGTGGGCAGCATGACAGCAATTCTGCAAGCACGCATAAACAAAAGAATCAGCAAAAGCAACATAATTGGTACAGGTGACAATTTCGACAGACAGACTTATGAAGGGGTCGATTTGGGTTGTGTGTTAGCTCAAACGTGTCCAATGGAAGAAAAAAAAAAGGTAAAAGGAAAACCAGTCAGTTTGACTGTAAGTTGCCAAAACATTTTAGTGAATACAACTTACTGAAATGTATTAGTCAAAGATTTAGATTAATACTGTGAGTTAAATTGTTTCGTAATCATAATAACATTAACATACTAACTAAATTACAGCAGAAGGACAAACAAAGTTTCCGGTCAACCCATCCAACCCTCACCTAGTGGTTTAACTAGAACTTGAAAATGACTGATCCAAGACGAGCCGGTTTAGAGCCCAACCCGCCCATCTTGCCACCTCTAATCATGATTACAGTTTAGACACTACCTTTCTCTAACATGTTGGACAGCGCCAAGAATTTCCATCAATTGTTGCACTTTCATATTTTTTGGGCGCTCATCGCGTTCCAGAATCAAGGTCGAGAACTTCACAGCCGTGGAGACCTCATCTTCAATTTTGTTAAGTTTTTTATCAACATGGTCTAAAAAGTCTTCATAAGATGTTAAGCCAGTCAAGCTGCTGGCCAGATTATTATTACTATCAATGGATTGAATGCCATTAGGCGAAAGTTTTATGGGAACTTGCAAAGATCCTTCAAGATTTTCTGTTTCATGTTCTATGGGAATATTGTCTGTACTATCTTGCAGCTGTTGATCATCACTAGTATCCGGCGAATCATTTTGGGGGTCTTCAGAAGATGGTGACACAACCCGAACAGGTGAATCAACCTCTTCTTTTTCAGTATCGAGATCTAAAGCAACAGTCCCCACAAGTTGCCTTTCTCGTAGAGATATCGCCTAACATCAAGTGAGTAAATGTCAATAAGTAGAAAGATGGCTTATCCAAGTTATCTGCATCAACAAATAAATGGGTCGATATGCACGGGTCAAATAGTTAAGCTAAACTAAAAGAAGACGGGTAGAAGGGTTTGAAAGTTATCTGAAGTGTATTTGAATGACGAAAAACCTCCTAAAATGCTCTACTAAAAAAAGTTGTATTATTCTTGTCACAATATATGTTTGTTAATCACATTTTACCGATAAATAACTTTTTTCTAAAATCAACACATAAAAATGTTTGCAAGCCAACCTAACCCGTTTTAACCAGCACCAAAATTACGCGCTTTAATATGTTACCCATACTTGGCTATTTGCCCACCTCAAATGTTGACCAATAAGTAGATGTGTCATAAACTGAAGCTTAGACATTGTACGGAAACGCCTATTTATTTCATATGAATGGTGACATGGAAGTTTTAACAGATGTACAAACCTCGATCAGCTTTGTTGAGAGTTCATCAAGCAGCTCGATTCGACTCTTTGTCTTCTCTAGAGTTTGCATAGTCTTCTTCTTTTGATATAGAAGATCTCTAGCATCATTTTCTTTACCAGATTGAACGCAAATAGCTGCCTGTCGTTGAAGCTTTTCTGCTGCTTCAGATAACCGCAACAACCGCTGTCTTGCTTTATTAGCTGAGATAACCATACTCACCATGCTTATTTTCACAAAAAGGTGTATTGTATTACTTTAATTAGCATTTCTGTTGTGTCTAACATATTTGCACATAAGGATGAATTCATTTAGGGAGTGTTTGGCATTGCATTTTAAGAGTGATTATGTGATATTAAATGATGAGCCAGATAATCAACAATAAAACATCATGCTAAATGAAATTGTGTTTGGATGTGCTTCTGATGTATAACGGCTTCCTCAAATTCTCCTATTTTAAGGATTTATATGTAAAATAAACGGATTAACGGAGAGGGCGAGTCTGACTGAGATGTACATGACATAACTGTGTTATCCAAGTGACCGTTTCCCAACTCTTTTCCTGGCCACCTGCTAGATGTTTACCAAGTGAGGTTCGAACCTTAGACCTCTTATGACACCACGACGCCTGACCACTAGGCCACCTTGTTGGTAGTTGATTTATTCATAAAATGACACCCAAAAATTATATACAATGTCACTATAACCAACGACTAAACTACGAGTACTTCTCTACAAACTCAAAAAAACAATAATCCTAAATCACTTACAAACGCAATGCCAAACGTCCATAACTAAAAAAAACTATATTATGAGACTTATATATGTTTATTATTATGTGGAGCTTATGAGATTATATTATCTAATATGAATAATAAATGGGTAGTTATAATAATGTGATGATGATTATAATAATACCTTTAGCTCTGGTGGTATCAGCTTCAAAGTGAAGGTGATCAAGTTGATCTCTTAATTGATCTCCAGTGTTGTTGTTGTTCTGTGTTGTTCTAGAACCTAAGCATACTACACTCGCCGGCCGTTGTTGTACTACCGTACCCCCGCCGGTTAACATCGTCATTCCTCCGGTGAACAACATTATCTATCGCGAATGTGTTTCCCTTATTTCATTTTTTATTTATTTAATTAATACTGTAATTACTCTCTTTTTTTTTTTTTTTTTTTAATATATCAAAATAATTAGTTTTTAATATTTTAATCAATAAAAAATATATTAAAAAATAGAGAATATTTTATTTGATGGATTGAAAACTATAGTGTCTTATTTCTATCACATCTGCATCACATCTGCATCAAAAGATGTGACGTAGATATCAATTCTTTTTATATTAAAGAAAATGATTCTCTCAAGTTGGTGAGCCAACTTGACTAAGTTAAAGGATCTTCAACAATTAGGGCCCGTTTGGTTCGTAAGTGGGTTTAGTATTATGATTTGGATTTGGATTTAGTCAATAGTTGACCCCGACAACGCCGTAACATAGACTTTAGTATACTTTGGACTATTGATTGATTTAAAAGCCGAGAAGTAATGGCTCGTGCTTGTGGACTCGAAACGAATAACGATATGAAACTAATATTGAAATTAACGAAATATATATATATATATATGAAAATGCTAAAAAACTATGAAACATAAATAATAAAAAGGCTTTTATACCAAAAACTATCGATAACAAGACTTGTCTTGTTATTTACTATTTTAAATGGAAACTAACGACTAAAAATGGAAAGGTTTTCTAATAAATAAGTAATTAATGTTTGAGTGCGTTTATCGAAATATGTCATTTATGAGCATTTAATGCTATTTTCAAGTATTTATTTATTTATGTTGCATGCATGGGTTACGGATAACCTAACATTAATAGTGTCGATCCATGTGGATGACGGACTTATTAGGTTGACGAATCTAATAAGAGCCCGTTAGGCACGTTGAATAACAATATTAATGGGTAAATTATCCTAATGACTCGTTAGGATGCGACCGGTTTATGGGATAATAAGCGACACGAATAAATAATTGAGTTTATCGAGTTGTCGAATTCGATAAGGTCTACTATTTATTCCGAAACTTATTGGACTATGGAGCTTATCGCTTAGATGTCTCATTGTGTTGCATTGAGTCACATTGTGGTTGTTTGAGCGCATTCATGATATCATATTGAGTCGATACACCCAAATGAGGATACCAAACGCTAGGACTAAACGGTGAAACAAGACATTTTTGGAGATAACGAAAAGGAATACATTGGGGTAGATAACATTGATTTTGGGAAATATATATTGAAATGAGTTTACATTAATAGGTTATGCCGAGTCGATAGTTGTTGTGCCGTGATTAGTTGTTATCTTCTACTAGTGTTTATTTATGTTCTTTGCTTGAGGTGAGTTTCATGCCACTTTTATCTATGTTTTAACTAAATTGGGGTGAGAATCATGCTATAATTTTGGACCTTCTAAACTATTTTGATTTGCTTATGTGCTTGGTGATTAGATAGATATGTTGTTGCCTTAGTCTAGGTAGCAATCCTAATTGTTATAGCACTTTCCTAGCTAAGTATAGACTTCACCTCGACCTAGTCCGGGGTTAGCAATCGTTCTAGACTTTGCTACGATTGTCTTGGCTAGTGTCGCTAGGGGCCCATTATGATATCGGATATGATATTTGTATGTGATTGATGTGTATCTATCTTGGGTCTCGTGATAAAGAAATTAACTCCTACAGTCCACTATTTTTAACTTGAATTTAAATCTATGAACTCACTAGCGTTAGCTGACCTTTTAGCATGTTTTCTCAGGTAATTAAGTAATGTTTGGCGTACGTGTTCTGTGGAAGCTTGGCAAGGAGGCATGGTTCAAGGATCATAATCGACTCTGATAATTTATGGGGACCTATTTTTATTAAATCATGTTTGGGCTTAATATTTACATTTTGGGATTGGTTTTGAATGATAATAACTATCTTGTTTGCTATACTTGTGTGAGATATCAATCCAATTGTAACGCCCCGAAAACTTGATTAAGTCTTCCGCTGTATCGAGATTTGAGGGTGTTACATGTTCATTCTCACTTTGATCGGAAAGTTGACATCATAAGGTTTGTGGTATTTTTTAACAATTTAATGATCAATAACATATAAGTGGGTCTTTTTTTTTCCCTGTTACTGTATTATTTTGTTATGTACTCCGTGATTCGATTGTACCATACTCTCAACACCTTTAAACAAGTCATTCCATGCTATGATATAACTTACTTATACTTCGTTTTATTTTGTAGCGAAATGGATGTAGCTGAGGTGGACAAAACCATGGAAACCAGGTGCTAATTTTCTTAAATTCGCTGAAGAGCAGCCTATCCTTGGTAAAACCATTTAGCTTACTTCTGCTAACGGAGGGAAACTTGTACGCATTTGCAGGTTCTTCGATGGAAGGTGAGCGACTGATGAGTTTTACAATATCTTTATAATTTTGTTTTTTATTTTTACTAAATGATGAATAATGATCAAGTATAATCAACATGCCACACGAATAAAATGACGGGCAGGATGTTAGTCCATTTTGCTTTCGGTTTTGAGTTATATTGGCAGAATACTAGTACAATAAACCTTTTCTGCAGTTTGAACAAAAGCCAATTTGACCCAAAGTGCAGGCTGCGTTCTCTGACTAAAGTGACGATGTAGGGGTTGAGGTAGTTTACGCCAAATTTATGGACATACTTTTCCCAGTCTCCTATTGAGGTGCGCTTTGTTGATCCTAATATTCACCCCGGTGACCCCGCTATGTATGTGATAACATGTAGGGGTTGAGGTAGTTTACGCCAAATTTACGGACAGACTTTAACATGCTTTTACATGTAAGGGATCCGGATAATTTTTTACATGTTTCTGAAAATTCCGACTCATGTTGCTCATTGGACAATTTTCATAACTCTGAAGCAGTATTTGGATTTCAGTATGCTGGCTTCATGCCATATACCAAATGCTGCTGTGGAGGACTAATGCAGCATGAGAATGTGAGCGATCATTCTTGGAGATTAGGAATCGAGGGATGAAATAGGGGTTGCTACAGGTGCGTTTTGGGGGCTGAAATAGATGGGTTTGGAGTGACGAAATGGGTCTCGAACAGGTGTCGTCGACTTATAAGGTACATAATTACTGAGTTTCTGTATTCGATGGTTTTGAAGCTGGACAAAAGAAGTTTAATAGTTTATGTTGCCAAATAATTGTTTAATGTTTCATTATTTCGAATGTGTAGTAACAGTTATGTGTAATTGTGTATATAACCATTTGTAAGAAACACGTTTGGATGTGATATTTAAGTTCCACAAACATTGAAGCATGTGTTGAAATTTCGTTTCACACTTTTGTAACGGGGACTTGAGGTGTGATATTAGTTGACATAATTAGTTGAGACATGTTCCAATCGTTTCACACTTAATGTTACTTCTGGTAACATATGCAACTCAAGTCTTTTTTTTTTTTTTTTTTTTTTTTTTTGTCGTCAAAGTTGTGCCTTCTTCACCTAGGTTGCAGGTATTGAAACTGCTCATTAGGTAACATCGTTTGGGCGGGTTTCCATAACGAGTCATTTTTGCAAGTGTACGCATTTTAGCCCGCACTTTGGCCCGGAAAACTTGATATCAACAATTTGGAAAACTTGATATCAACAGTTGGGTAAATACCCCGCCGCAGGCGTTTCCATCTCGTTAATATTAAAACTGAGCATATCAGTTCTAGGCCATATATTAATATTAAAACTGAGCATATCAGTTCTACTTCTAGTTGGTCTAAATATTGTCTTACACATATTATTTTTAGAGCAGAGGATTGGTCGATCGACATTGCTAGTATTACTATTTTTGCAACACGTTAAAGTTTATGTGATGATGTAGATTAGGAGCACTGTCTAGATAAAGTTATTTAAGCAACGTATGAGCTTATTCAATAATCAAAACAATATATAATTGTTTCGTGTATGAAATAACTTATGTTAGACTAGCACAATCGTCACCTTCCTTTCAGCGTTCATCTTAGTGCCAGCACCAGGTCTTCATTCAACACATCGATCGCTCTCTTCGTCTTTCACCCACAATAGTCATCACTCACCTTACCTTTTAAGCTATTTTTTTAACAAATTTAATTAAAAACTAAATTAATTTTTATTCATAATTAAAACAATACATTAAAAGTAAAGAAATCATAAATATTAAAAACTTAAATTAAACTTCACGAGAAAGATGTTTGACCAAATCGGCACAAAGGTTTTGATGCGCTTGTGCGGATTTGATATGTGTATTTATTGAGAAAGATTATATTTAAAGTTGTGTATAAAAATGATAGAGGGTATGAATGTATTTATAGGTAAATAAACCGGTAAAGTTAGATATTTATTTATTTATTTATTTATTTATTTATTTATTTATTTATTATTATTATTATTATTATTATTATAATGTGACCGTTTGACGGGGTTGGGAGGCATTTTGCACAAAGGCGGAGTGATGAGGAGACTCACCTCACCCTTTTTTTTTGCTTGGTGGCACGTGACGGGGGGCCCAAACAATGAAGGTGGTGCGTGATGGCTTTGGCAAAGGGTGACCGGTCACTCCATTGTGACCAGTCTTAGTCAAAGCTGTCAACGGGCGATGCTCATCTAAAATAGCTTATTGTGTGGTCAATAACATGATAGGCTAATAAACTAGCTAATACAAACATCCTAAGTATACCCATTTCTTGATAACTGCTTATAAGACAAACCCAACTTAGAGACTACAAGTTCCTTTGGCAGGAAACACAGCAAAAGCAAATGGATGTCGATATAATGAATTTGAACCCCATCATGGCTTTGGTGTTTAATATCAAGCTCGGCCATTCAAAAAGCCTTGTGAAATTAACTCCCAAGTCCAAACAGTTGATTTCAAGGTAAGTGATGAACTCAATTTGCTTAAAATGGTTGGAACTTCTGATCAGATGATTTTTTGTCAAAGGCACTAATGATGAGGTAAACCAACGACCCCATACGTTTACGTATGGAACAATCGGTTGAACGCTTCACCAATCAAGGAACAACTTTACCAAATTTTTGCCTTTTCATCATGTCTCATATCAGCGTTTACATTCTCAGATCACTTTTTTTTCTTCATCCAAAGAAACATGTTACCAACATACAACATAGCATCAAATAAAACTATGTACACCCCCATCGACTAAATAGATAGTTATCAAGTAATTATCGATAACTTTTGATAACATAACATTTATGGTCTGTCAAGTTTCAAGTATCAAAATTATTAAACAGGTCCATAATTTCAGCTACCAGGCTACATAACACACCACTAAATACTGAGTAGCAAGTTGGATACTACGTAGTATCAACTAATTTATTATTAAAAAATAAATAAAAAATGATCCATATGTTATTCTCAAACTTCAACATTCCATAATTAAAGAAGTCCACAATCATCATTCAATAAACCTTAATAATTTAAGTCCACAGACCAATCTGCATCCTATCAACTGATTTAAAAGGCTCTTTCATCTTTGTGATGGTTCTATGTTAATGAATCACAATCACAAAAACAAGAACAAGAACCCTAACCATTACACCAAACCTTATTTGAGTTTAAAAACGAGATATCAGTAAAGGAATAGAAGCAGGGGTGTCCTCACCCATGACGGGCTGAAAAAGGTCAACCTCGCCATAACGTTCAAGGACCCGCATTCTGCAGTCCTCTGCAGCCATCTGACCAGTGTGGTAGGCCCCATGTACTGAGCCCGGATAGTCGGTACTTGTTGCTTCCCCTGCAAAGAATAAGTTATCAACAGGATTCCTTAGCTTTTCATACAGATCATGGGGTTTTCCTACTGCATCATAGCTATATGATCCTAGCGTATTTACGTCACTGCCCCAATGTGAAACCAGATGCTGAATCTGCATAAAATAACAAAGTTGACATTAAGTATTGGTGTTGAATGTGTCACTTTGGGGTATATTTATCTCTAACACTCGATGCTAATAAAAGTTAACTTAAACAGAAAGAAGTATTAAATCTGCCAACCTGGCGTGACCCGGCCCATGTTTGACAAGCCAATTATTTATAAATTTAGTTAGAAATTTTAACAAAACATCATTTACACATGCAACTTACCGGGGCAGAAGCATCAGGAAGAATCTTTTTGAGATGAATAAAAGCAAAAGTAGCGGCAGCCTCATCTGAAAGTTTCTCAATGTCTTTTGCCAGCTGTCCTGCAGGCATATAAACTAGGACAGGGTGGCCCGTGGCTTTGTGAAGATTAAGAAAGTAGCTACATCCATAAGAAGTTTCTGATACTACTCCTAGAAATTCAACATTTGGCCAAAAAACTCGGTCAAAATGCAATATTATTTTGTTCTCTATTCCAACCCCAAGGTCCTCTATGGCTTGCTCTTTCCATTGGGGTAGTCTTGGTTCAAACTTTATAGTTTTTGACTTTAAAACACCAAGCGGCACTGCAATAACTGCTGCATCAGCAAAAAACGTAGTTCCATTCTCAACAGTTACCTTTACACCATTCTTACGTCTATTTATACTTGTCACCCTGTAGAAATCACGAAATAAGACAAAAAGAGGATATAAGTTGATCGACACAAAACCATACTTCAACAAATTTTGTTAATTTGGTGTTGCTTTCAATCAGTAGAATGTGATACTGAATCATCAGAGTAACATAACAGGCTGTAAGTCGGGTGTAGAAAATAGTGTTTGGGTGAGCATCTGCTTCATGGTGTTACCAAACAGATGTTCATAGTATTTGGAAAATTCTGGGTTATTTATAAGAATGACCAGTAAGATTACCAAAAGGGACATAAATTAATTTGATTTTACCCAAAAATAATCAGATTTGTTGCAGATGGTACAAATATAACCCATTTAAACTTGGATCAAAAGTTACCTGTGACCCAATCGGATATCGAGGCCTTTGGCAAGTGTATTTATAACTGGAAGATAACCCCGAACCATAAGTCCATGGCCACCAGGAAGCAATTCTTCCTGCACATCATAAATCACAGGTATAAGATGGTGGAATCTTAAATGATAAACTTACGTCTAGAAAAAGCTAAGGAGATGATTTTTAAAAATAAAATAAAAAAATACATGCCTTGTCCCAGCATTTAAGTGATATGGTTTCAGCATCTGCAGCAAACCAGCCCTCCATTCTACACAGGTACCACTGCAATACGTTGTGAGAAAGGCCCTCCAATCTGTAAAAAATAAAATTTAGACCGATAATATGAGCGGTCAAAACAGATTAAGGTTGAAACAAGTATTTCCTTAATTCACGTCAAAAAGGCTGCCTGGTTGGATTGTACCCCAAAATATCATTTTGTAAACTAATAATTTAATTTTGTTAAGAATGAATTATATAGTAGGTTGTATGCATACAAAAACAGACATCGGGTGACTTGACTTATTCCTATAACAGAATAATGATGAAGATTACCCAAGAGATAGTTATACCTTAGGTTTGGGT
Source organism: Chrysanthemum lavandulifolium (assembly GCA_022545495.1). Lineage (NCBI taxonomy): Eukaryota > Viridiplantae > Streptophyta > Magnoliopsida > Asterales > Asteraceae > Chrysanthemum > Chrysanthemum lavandulifolium. Next base: position 242,061,998 of record CM040241.1, on the reverse strand, counting down.
TTCTGTCAAACACAATTGATATTGCACGCTGTATAGACATGTCTTCAGGGAACTCATCTCTCACTTTATTAGTCTGCAATTCATAAAGGAAAATGTTATATGCTACTTTGCGCCAAATAATTGACGAGGGAGAAAGAAAGAAGACGTACCTCTTCCAATATGATCTCGAATGTTTTTCCAACCTCTGCGACTAACTTTTGACAAACTTTATTCCCATTCATCTCGTACAACGCATAGCTGAAGAACATTGAAGAAAAATACATCAATAACGTGAAACTTCACAAACTTCACGATTTCTTGGTTTAACTGCTTAATCAACTTTCCTTAAATTTCTCTTATAGAAAACATAGTATATAAGTAAATCACCGAAAAAAATTCACAAATTTGCTTATTTGAGGTAAGGAAACTCTAAATCTTTACTATTTCTAATAACCAACATTCAACTGTTGTCCGGTTTAAGGTAACCAACTTCTCAGTTATTCTAGTTTTGGACTTTTGGTCAATCGGTGCCATAATAGTAACTTCCCATCTGCGTATAATTTCATAGTTACACGCATCACATTACCAGTTACCCAAAATACAATAAAAGGTCTGTTCAAGAAAGTTAGTTACATTTTTGAGCAATCAACCTTTGAAAGTACATCAAGAACTTATTGTCATATTAAAGTATATGTATATTGATGTCTACAGGAGAACCCGCAAAGATTAAAAAAAATATGCTAAAAGGCTAAGAACTAACAAGACACTTTTGGCATTGCTTATAGAAATAAAAAATACAAAGCGGCAACAATACACCGACCTTCTACTATTATACAACCTAACACTAGATAGACCTAAAAGCATACATTACAAACAAATATATAAAATCCACTACCTCTCCAAATCATGGTCATATAACACTGAGTTATCACCACTAGTTCGGTATAAAGGTAATCCAAGTCTTCCAATGACTGGTGCCAAAGGATTTTCATTACAGACCCCATGCAACCTGCAAGATTAACGTAACGTGCAATTAGTGAAAAAATCAAAGATGGTTTTATTTGTGATAAGACAGTCAAGATCATCAAGTCTCTTCTCAGTTCTCACCATGATGCACCTAAGTCCACAGGAAAACCAAATGAGTAATCTGTACAAACCCGACCACCGACTCTGTTACGAGATTCAAGTACCGTGACCTGAAAGAAAAATGGCATTAAGTCATTAACAAATTTTTTTTTGCATGTTTGTGTAAGGCTAATGTTCAAAAATGATATTATCGGCAGAATTTCTGAAGAAGATAATATTTCTTCTTAATACCTGAAATGAAGCATCATGAAGCGCACGAGCAGCAGATATACCAGCGAAGCCACTACCAATCACAATAACAGATGGTGAGGCTGAACGCGTTGGTTCAACGTTTGAATAGCAAATCACTATATTTTAAAGAAGAAATCAGAATTAGATGCATGCAGAGGAATTGCTATAAATTCCACATGTTACTACTCCTTATAAAGGAACCATCATGCCATGTTTTGTTGGCTTGCAAAACTACAAATTCTTAATACCACAATTCACCTTTATTGATGCTTTTACATCGTTATCAAATTACTCAAATAATAAAAACTGATACATACAATAAATTTACAATCTTCTGTCATGACCATTTAAGTCGGACAAGAGAATTACGCCTACTATCAGCTATTCTGGCTAGACACTGAAGAGAAATTGATTCTCCGTAGCAGGTTTACAACTTAATAACTTATACATATTAGATGGTCAAAATAAACAATATAAAATAATACGGAAAGTAATACAGATGCCTAAAACATCAACCTAAAAATATGCCTAACAATGAGATTAAGATGTGTCATACATTGAATATATTAGCCATTTTTTAGGCTGATAATTTAGGCAAATGTAACTCAAAAACATGCATGTGCAAATATATGTGTGTGTGGGGATGTACGCAAACCAAAAAAAAAAGGTTACACTTATTTTTTCCATCAACATTTGCTACTCCAAGAACATGAATGCTGTGTTATGGACCACATCAGAACAATAATATACATATTCAGAGCTGTCCCCACCAGTTGTCAATCAATAAATACATGGTGGCAATGATCTCGTCCATCCCACAATAAATAAAATTAACAAAATTTCAATTCACAACACCTATTGTCTTATAAGAATGACACGTAGAGCACAAATGGACAACCTATAAAAACTACTTGTCATCTTATGTGGGATACCACAAATTCTGCTACCCAACCTACATGTATGACGTATTCACAGCACCAACACACATCACTAATTTGCAGTGACGGAACTAGGGGGCCTGCGGTGTCATAGGACCGTAGTGTTAATTTTCATACGAACCCTCGTATTATCCCAAATGCACCCGGTCTAAGGGAAAAAAATGAAAAAAAATTGTGCACATGGTCACTTATAATCCTAATTCCGCCACAGCTAATTCGTCTAATAAAACTAGTACGCGGGTTAAGTCTCTTACATCCACAAATATCTAATCTAATCTGTTACCTAAATGTAACTCACTTTCACCTTTTCATCATTGTACGTAAGAAAAAAAAATGTTTTTTTAACACACTTTCAATATTTCACCATTGTATATAAGTAACCTTCTACAGTAGGTAACAACATAATACGGCAGCATCGCCATATAATCAAAAACCTTACCTACAGTAAAAGGTTGCTTATATACAACGGTGAAAAATCGAAAGTATGTTAAATACGATGGTGGAAAAAACATTTTTTTTCTTACGTACAACGAGAAAAAGGCGAAAGTAAGTTACATTATTCTATAATAATACTAGTGTAACACATAAAGATCCAGAAAACTAATAATTAGCTACTAATAAATAAATAAAACAATATACAACAGACAGTAAATAATAACAATGAAAAAGAAAAAGAAAGTTACCTTGTTTCAATTGTTGATTAGTCTTGTCTTGTTTTGAACTCATGATGATTAAATAATGAACCGACAATTATTATTACTACTACTTCTATAATCTAAAGGTTTATCAAATTGGAAATTAAAAGTATCGGGTAACAACTGTTTTATAAAAAAAGGAAGAAGAAGAAGAAGAAAGTGATTTGAAGAAGAATTTGATGATGATGAAGGATTATAACCTAACCAGCTCATGCGTATTATAAATCTGTCAAAACCCTAATTTAATTTTCAGATCTGAAAAAACCCTCAAAAACAAAATGTAATGTAATGTAATGGATTTTCCGATCAGATTTTGTGATTCGCTGTTCGTGTGTGTTTTTTCTGTTGGGCTGTTGTTAGGTGTGATATATATATATAGAGATCAAGTAGTTCACGTTACTTTGTTGTTGTTGTTCTCCTGGTTTTGTTAGGTTTGCTTTTTATAAACTATTTGTGTTTCTGTTTTTTTGTTTTCACTATATTTTGATTTTGATTAAAATAATATTGGTTTAATTATTGTGCATGAATAAAGTATGTGTTTTTTGTATTGGTGTGATGTGAAATCAAATATGTGGCTGTGGAGTCATGGGTCAGTGATTGTGATTGTGTTGTGATTGTATAATCGTAAAAGTTTAATTATTACGACGTTTTTTAAAAATTTTACGATAATTATTTTATCACTCAAATTTCACAAGGAAAGTATTTTACAATTTTTATTATCTCAATACATTCTATTTTGACTTATTAAAACTTACTTGTACCAAAACTTCCATTTACCTTTACTTGTACATTTTCCTACAAATATTCTTACATTTTCTTACAAATAATGCAAGTATTTACACAACATAAAAGAAAAAAAAAAAATATTAATTGAGGACACAATCCCCCAAAACCGGTCCAAGGGGGCAAAGCATTCTTGATTGATAGATATGTTGATTGTATAGATTTACACTTCCTTAAAGTCTTACTAACTCATTTTTATTTCTCATTCATTTTAATAATTCACTAGTAAGAAAAATCTTCTTCTCTTGTTTCTTTATCCATAAAACCGCCACCTTCAACAAACCAAGGGGATCAAAGTTTTCTTCAAGTTCAAGTGTGTTTTTCAACCTAGTTTATATCCTTTTCATGGTTTTGAAATAAAACCAAGGATATTTAAGATAATCCTTTGTTACCTACACCTCTTCACTTGCACTAGTAAGCATATTCTTGTCATTTTATGTTTCCTTGTCATTTCATATGTTTTTTATCATTTTTGGAACTTATATGCATGTTATGTAGTTTATACCATTTATTTCTTGATTTTAGAGTTATAAATACAATATGGTCATCCTATAATTATTCCCAAGTTATCCTTTGGTCTTGATGGTGATTAGGAACCCATGACACCCTAAGAAGGTGTATGGTAGGATTAGATTAGTTTTGGAGTTGATTTGAAGGGATTAGAATAGGTTTTGTCCGAGAAAACTATTTTCGTAAACTATATTTTACGCTCTGTCCTTAATCCGAATTTCTGGAAAACCAACAATTGATACGACATTTTGGCCTTGATATTTAGAAAATATACTTTAAAACGAATCCGTGGCCTTTTGAGCGGATAAAAACGGAGTTATAACGAAGCGTGGTGAATTTTTAAAGTTGGCATTTAAATATACATTTTCGTAAAATTTCAAAGAACTATTTACTTTGGAGAACTATTTTTGGAAAACAAAGGATTTTGGAGAACTAAAGTTGGAGAACTATTTTTGGAGAACAAAATGTTTTGGAGAACTAAAGTTGGAGAACTATTTTTGGAGAACAAAATGTTTTGGAGAACTAAAGTTGGAGAACTATTTTTGGAGAACAAAATGTTTTGGAGAACTAAAGTTGGAGAACTATTTTTGGAGAACAAAATGTTTTGGAGAACTAAAGTTGGAGAACTATTTTGGAGAACAAAATGTTTTGGAGAACTAAAGTTGAGAACTGTTTTGGAGAACTAAAGTTGGAGAACTATTTTTGGAGAACTAAATTGTTGGAGACCTAAAATAATTGGAAAGCTAAAAGATTTTGGAGAACAAAATAATTGGAGAACAATTATGGAGTGCATTTTCTTATAAAGTTATAATTTCACCATAAATCATTATAAAACCATTGTAGGATGACATTTGACGAAAACATGTAAAGTCATTTTGAAGGGTCAAGACGTCAAAAGGGTATTTTTCGACGATTTAGTAATATTTTCTAAACCCGTAAATGGTATAAATAACATACGGTGTATGCATAACATTACATTGCAACTCATGACATATCATATCATCCATAATAGGTCCCGTTGACGACAACATTAAACCCCGGTGTACTCACTTTTGCCGTTATTCCAAAGATATCCAGTGAGTTTTCATAGCCCCACTTTACTTGTTTCATAAATGTTTTGGGAGATACATGCTCAATTATTTTCATAACTATCATGATTATTTGAAACTACATGTTTAATCGAATCGAATGCTTAGTCATGCGTAGTAAATGCTTTTGCCACACTTAGAACTTCCATATCATATTCATTGAGCTAATGGTCTTGGTATATTCATTGATATTCATTGAGCTAACGGACTTGGTATAATATTGATCTAATGGACTTGGATAATGTTGAGCTAACGGTCTTGGTATAACATTGGGCTAACGGACTTGGTATATTCATGTACTTGGTACAATCATGGACTAACGGTCTTGGAACGATTTGATCAACACTCATATTTGTTATATCAAGTAACTATTGATACATTAAGTTAGGCACTATTTTGTGAATTCATTTGACGATGTGGGCTTGAACTTAAACTACATTACACTTTGGCAATGGGTTCAACACACAAAGTTGCAAGTTTTGTATGGGCGGAACTTGAACCGAGTGGATTTCTGATGCCTTTCTGTGCATAAACGATTTTGAAAGGCTTTACATTTCAATTCAAACACTATGAACTCACTCAACCTTTGTGTTGACACTTTTAGCATGTTTTATCTCGTGTATCTAAGGTATTCACTTCATGGCATGCATTTGGACACATCATGGAGTCGCGATGACGACGCGCCTCACTGGGTTTTACTTACTTTAAAACATCGTTTGTATTGTATCAAACTTATTTCCGCACAAATTGGTTTTCATTTGGGACCTACTTTGTAAACTCGATTATTTTATTAAATCAAACGATGTTCTTTTCAAACGACACTTTAGGTCGTTCAATATAACCGTGATTGTGGTGCTATGACAACAATCCCTGTGAATTCCATTCCACGCAAAAATGTAATTTGGGGTGTGACAGATTGGCATCGAGCTTCAGATTATAGAGAACTAGGTTGCATCATTGACCCTAGACTATAACTACATTATCATAGCATCTCATCATTTCATCATAAGTGAATGTTCACTTTACATGCGGTTTATACGTACATTTTCGAGTTATTCACTTTCATTTCACATCGATTGTCACATGGATGCCCTTAAATGCCCATTCCATTATTCTTTCTTCATACTCTAACGTGGAGAATTCCTTGTCATTCCCTATCACAATTTCACATCACCGATTCATCACCGATAACGTCGAATGCCGAGATGAACTTTTAAGCACCAGACGATCACTCTCACTCCTTTGTTTCACCACTAACATGTCGAGTTACACTTTATTCACATTAAGTCTCTAAACCATCATACATTGAAGCACTTACAACACCTCATAACCTATCTTTTCGAAACCGTCGATCATTTTGAAAAATAACCTCAAACTCATCGTTTCTTATCACATTTCGAAGCGCTTATTATTAACATCGGATTTTGCTACGCCTCACATTTCCTCTTGTTTTGAAGAAGATATGGCAATCAAGAAAGCTACGCTTGAAATGACCCAGCTGCTATTCGAAGTTGGTAAATGATAGCATTGCTAATGCTCTAAGAGTCGAGTGGAAACAATGGCCGCTGGCTCAGCTGAGGCCGTGGCTGTTCGTCAAGCAAGGCTAGGTTAGATGTTTTCATCGGAAATGTCGGAGGATCCGGAGTTAAGAAATGTTCGTACAAAGATTTCAAAAGTGGTGAACCCACCAAGTTTAGAGGGACGGAGGAGCTACAAAGAATGGTTCGATGGTTTGAAAAGTTGGAATCCGTGTTTTGCTTTGTAAATCGTCAGGATGATAGTAAGGTCAAATTTACTACGAGCACATTACTCGATGGAGCATTGTCTTGGTGGAATTCTTATGCTCAACCGATTGGAATGGAGAATGCTTTCAAGCTCACGTGGAATGAATTCAAGAATTTGGTGACTAAGAAGTTTTGTCCACGCACGAAATCAAAAAGTTGGAGCGGAGTTCTATGAATTAGTAACCATTGGGTACGATATTGACACTTACATTCGGAGATTTCAAGAATTGGTTGTGTTATGCCCGTCCATGGTTTCGATAATGAGAAATTGCTAGAGGCTTTCATCTGGGGACTTCAAATTATTCAAGCGATGTAACTTCTTCCCGACCCATGAAACGATCGAGGAAGCTATTCGATTGACTCAAAAGCTCATGGCCCGGTGTAGTGAAGAGAGGCAAGTACACCAACACCAACCAAAACAACAACAACCCCAACAACCGCACTAACTACTACAATAACCAAAACAACAACAACAACAACGACGATAACCAAATCAACCACAACAAAAGAAAATGGGAAGACGACCAAGGAGATTATAACAACAACAACCAAAACCGTAATAATAACCATCATCAACAATGTATAGAGGGCAAGAGACGCAATGGTTTATGTTGCTACACCAATAGAAGGCAGAGGTTATGCTTGAACCTACCCACTATGTAATCGATGTAAGTATCATCACACGGGTCTTTGTCCCGCTAAGTGCTACAAGTGTCAAAAACTAGGACACCATGCCAGGAATTGTAGAGGCAAGACTATAGTTACGTGCTTCGAATGTGGGGAGCAAGGACACTATAGAAATCAATGTCCTAAAAACCAAGGTCAACCAGTCGAAGGTGCTCATGGGAATGTATATATGTTAGAAGGAGGAGGAGAAGCTTGTCATGGTCCTAACAACGCGGAAGACTGAAGAAGTTTGGAAGCTAACAGTCTTAATTTTCCTTATGTACTATGTCGTACTAAGTTTATGTTTTCCATCGTATCCGAATCTTTATAACCTAAGATGTACTACTTTTGCTAAACCACTTGTTGTAATATATTCTCATCTATCGTACTTTATTTCCTTTCGATTCGATATCATTTACGAGGATTTTAATTCTTTTTACCTTAACTATCATTTTAACGACACTTCTCCATGTCTTTTCTCCTCGATGTTCATCACAATTTTAACATCGCTTGACTCAACACCAAACAACATATGAGTCGATTAGTCCAAGCATTGCATAGTTACTCCTAAATTATATAGCTCGATCACCTATGTCTAATTCAGAAGAATCATGCAATGAAGTGGAGTAGTAGTCTTATATGAGTAAGCAATTCCGTAATCGAGCCAAATTTTCAAGAGAATTTTCTTCAAACCACTTGTTTCAGTTTGATCCGCGTGACAGTTCTTGTTTGATGAGTTGCAAAGATCGAGCTAGAAAAAGTTGTTACCCAAACCGATTTAGCCTAATCTCATGACAGTTCTTGTTTGATGAGTTGTGAGATTAAGTAAAATCGGTTACAAAAGTCTTTTGAGGGTTTTGCTCGAGAATGGGAAGGCTTGCTCATCAAACCCTAACCCCGAGAGACCAACACGAACCGAATTCGAGACTGAATTCCTTTTGATGGGCGAATGTGACAACCCGTACTTTCGTGTCATTTCTCGACACAACTCATGTCTCATTATTTCAACATTTATGTAAACTTGGTTTACTTGTTTCAAATTCGCGAACCTTGAAGGTTTAGCGGCTAATTCATGATCATTGACATCACGTACATTTCATATGGACTATGATTAGTCTACATTTCATTGACATCATGTGCATCTCATTAGTACATTCACGATATTTCATTTCACCTTCAACGCGTAATTTTATGTTTAATAATCTTTATCGCGTGAGTTTTATTTTAACATTTAATCCGTTACTTTCAAAAATGATCCCGAGGTATTTTTAAACTTACATCTAATTCATATAAAACTATATTTTTAGTTTTCCTAGTGTTTCAAATTTATTTGGTATATTAATCGTAAAAGTTTAATTATTACGCGTTTTCTTAAAATTTTACGATAATTATTTTATCACTCAAATTTCACAAGGAAAGTATTTTACAATTTTATTATCTCAATACATTCTATTTTGACTTATTAAAACTTACTTGTACCAAAACTTCCATTTACCTTTACTTGTACATTTTCCTACAAAATTCTTACATTTTCTTTACAAATAATGCAAGTAATACATGTGACAAAATAAAAAAAAAAAAATAATAATTGAGGGACACAAAGCCCCAAACCGGTCCAAGTGGGGATGTATCATTGATTGATTGATATTTCTGTTGTATACACTTATACACTTCCTTAAAGTCTTACTAACTCATTTTATTTCTCATTCATTTCACCAAAATTCACATAGTAAGAAAAATCTTCTTCTCTTGTTTCTTTATCTACAAAACCGCCAACATCAACAAACCAAGGGGATCAAAATTTTCTTCAAGTTCAAGTGTGTTTTCAACCTAGTTTATATCCTTTTCATGGTTTTGAAATAAAAACCAAGGATATTTAAGATAATCCTTTGTTACCTACACCTCTTCACTTGCACTAGTAAGCATATTCTTGTCATTTTATGTTTCCTTGTCATTTTCATATGTTTCTTATCATTTTGGAACTTATATGCATGTTATGTAGTTTATACCATTTATTTCTTGATTTTAGAGTTATAAATACAATATGGTCATCCTATAATTATTCCCAAGTTATCCTTTGGTCTTGATGGTGATTAGGAACCCATGACACCCTAAGAAGGTGTATGGTAGGATTAGATTAGTTTTGGAGTTGATTTGAAGGGATTAGAATAGGTTTTGTCCGAGAAAACTATTTTCGTAAACTATATTTTACGCTCTGTCCTTAATCCGAATTTCTGGAAAACCAACAATTGATACGACATTTTGGCCTTGATATTTAGAAAATATACTTTAAAACGAATCCGTGGCCTTTTGAGCGGATAAAACGGAGTTATAACGAAGCCGTGGTGAATTTTTAAAGTTGGCGACGAAATATACATTTTTTAAAAATTTCAAAGAACTATTTACTTTGGAGAACTATTTTGGGATTTTGGAGAACTAAAGTTGAGAACTATTTTGGAGAACAAAATGGAGAACTAAAGTTGGAGAACTATTTTGGAGAACAAAATGTTTTGGAGAACTAAAGTTGGAGAACTATTTTGGAGAACAAAATGTTTTGGAGAACTAAAGTTGGAGAACTATTTTTGGAGAACAAAATGTTTTGGAGAACTAAAGTTGGAGAACTATTTTTGGAGAACAAAATGTTTTGGAGAACTAAAGTTGGAGAACTATTTTGGAGAACAAAATGTTTTGGAGAACTAAAGTTGGAGAACTATTTTTGGAGAACTAAATTGTTGGAGACCTAAAATAATTGGAAAGCTAAAAGATTTTGGAGAACAAAATAATTGGAGAACAATTATGGAGTGCATTTTCTTATAAAAGTTATAATTTCACCATAAATCATTATAAAACCATTGTAGGATGACATTTTGACGTAAAAACATGTAAAGTCATTTTTGAAGGGTCAAGACGTCAAAAGGGTATTTTTCGACGACGAGTAATATTTTCTAAACCCGTAAATGGTATAAATAACATACGAAGTGCATGCATAACATTACATTGCAACTCATGACATATCATATCATCCATAATAGGTCCCGGTTGACGCATAACATTAAACCTCGGTGTACTCACTTTTGCCGTTATTCCAGTATATCCAAGTGAGTTTTCATAGCCCCTGCTTTTACTTGTTTTCATAAATGTTTTGGGGGAGATACATGCTCAATTATTTTCATAACTATCATGATTATTTGAAACTACATGTTTAATCGAATCAATGCTTAGTCATGCGTAATAAGTTTGCCACACTTAGAACTTCCATATCATATTCATTGAGCTAATGGTCTTGGTATATTCATTGATATTCATTGAGCTAACGGACTTGGTATAATATTGATCTAATGGACTTGGATAATGTTGAGCTAACGGTCTTGGTATAACATTGGGCTAACGGACTTGGTATATTCATGTACGGGTACAATCATGGACTAACGGTCTTGGAACGATTTGATCAACACTCATATTTGTTATATCAAGTAACTATTGATACATTAAGTTAGGCACTATTTTGTGAATTCATTTGACGATGTGGGCTTGAACTTAAACTACATTACACTTTGGCAATGGGTTGTGAACACACAAGTTGCAAGTTTTGTATGGGCGAACTTGGAACCGAGTGGATTTCTGATGCCTTTGTCGCATAAACGATTTTGAAAGGCTTTACATTTCAATTCAAACACTATGAACTCACTCAACCTTTGTGTTGACACTTTTTAGCATGTTTTATCTCAGGTATCTAAGGTATTCACTTCATGGCATGCATTTGGACACATCATGGAGTCGCGATGACGACGCGTCTCACTTGGGTTTTACTTACTTTAAAACATCGTTTGTATTGTATCAAACTTATTTCCGCACAAATTGGTTTTCATTTGGGACCTACTTTGTAAACTCTGATTATTTTATTAAATCAAACGATGTTCTTTTCAAACGACACTTTAGGTCGCTCAATATAACTCGTGATTGTGGTGCTATGACAACAATCCCGAGAATTCCATTCACGCAAAAATGTAATTTGGGGTGTGACACCACGTCGTTTAGGTTTCCTTGCTTGATTCCTATCAAGTAAGCTTTTTTTTCCCATTTTTAGCTTCCTTGTAGTCTATCCCCTTCTTCGTGACCTTTTTTAGTAATCCCATCACTTTTCAGTATGGAAGGTGATAATCAACCACCACTCATCAACCCACCAAACAACAACCTACCACTTGACCCCACTTTTGCCAACCAACTCCGAGCTCGTATTGTTAGTGAAATTGGAGAACTTAGGAAATTGAATAGGATAATTGAAAATGCACTTGAGGAGGCCCTTAGGGAATCCACTGGCACTTTAGATAGTAAATCAACCTTGAGTGATTCTGATGATGAGTTTGAAGAAGGAGATTATAAGGTATTAGAAGTTATGGAAGGATGTAAGGAGGAGGAAGAAGTTAGGGAGTATTTCGATTCATACCCTAATGGGAAGGAAACCGACTATCATTATAACGTAGTTAACTTCCCGCATCCACCTTTCGAGCCTTGCATTAGAAGTAGTGACCCTAAAAATATTAAGATACCGTGCATGATTGGATACTTATATAGTGATCACACTTACATTGACTATAAGGCACCCATGAACATAATGTCTAGGCTCTACTATAATTGGATCATGAGCAAAAAGTTAGGACCTATGAGGGACCCCTTTCACCCTAGGAAAGTGAGTAACTATGTTGGGAGGGCCAAAGTACTGCATGTCTTCGTAGGTAATTTCACATATAGGTGTGATTTCATGATCTTGTAGGATGTTAAGGGCATCATTGATGGGTTTTTAGGAGATGTGATACTTGGGAAACCATTTATTGAGGAATCTAAGATGGTTTATAATCAAGAGGAAGGAATAGCCAAGTTCTCAAACAGGATTGAATGTGTTAAGTATATAATGCCCTACAAAAATAAGAAGTTTGAGGGTATTGACGATCTAGATGTAGACAACATTCCGGCCTTTGAAGTAGATTGGGGAACACGGTTCACTACACGCTGTCTATTGTTAGGCCCTGAGTATATTCGTGATGAGGGAAGAGTGAAAGAAATCGAATGACCTCTAAGATTAGGGGAACGTAGGGGCACAACTTCGAGTCTAGCTACAAGACTCATAAATAAAGAAAAGCGCTTTGTGGGAGGCAACCCATGCTTAATTGTTTGCTTGTTTGTGTGTCGTATATCTTTTATTGATTGTTTATTCTCATGTTTAAATTTGTAAAAATGCTTTATTTTGTCTTTAACCTCATCTTAATTACGTATAAAGGTATTTTACAAAAGGGATAAGTGTAGGGAGGATTACACACGTTTTCAAAAAGAACATGAACATGAGAATTACGATTACTAAAAAGATATACATGTGTGTTTGTTCGAGTCAAATGCTTGTATCGAGTCATAATGGATGTTTTGCAGAAATTTTTCCAGATTCTAAAGATATAAATTTTCTAGAATTTTTCCAGAAAATCGCAGACCAGTTTCTGTCAGGATAACCTGACGGCGTCAGGAGGAGTAGAAACAGCTTACTACTTTTTCTCGTTTTCTGTGCTACTTATAAATTTTTGGAATTTTCCAGGTCTTAATTTTCCAGAAAATCTGTAAACATCCATTCCACAAGCATTATATCCTAGTCATATATTTATTGTTACTGCCGATTTTACACGGAGGTTTCGTTTGTTTTCTTCAAGTGTGCAGGTTTTATTTATCAAGAAGAAGATACATAAGATTGGAAGGAGCTTTTCACGCATACATTCTTCTTGAAGAAAGATTTAACCACTACTTCACACGGATCCTACCGAGCTAATCAGGGGAGTACTAGTTTCTTTCGTTTTTAATTACCTTCCATTATCATAACTTTGATACTTTCGGGGAACATTGGGGACAATGTTCAGTTTAAGTGTAGGGAGGGAAAATAAAACGGGAACTTTGAAACTATGCTTATCCTTGACTATTTGCCTTGTCCAATTTCATTTGTGTAATAAACCATGAGAAATATCGGTTAGGGTAATTTTGGCACCAAATTTAAAATTTTTCATGGCATGTTGGAGTGGGCCATTAGTCTTAATAAAGCATCTCATGGATAGGAAGTTATATGACTATCACAAAAACCCTTTACCACTTAAATTCCACCCAAAATGTGAGGATCGCCCTTAGATTTGTTGGAATTAAAGCATTCCACTTTAATGCTTCGAGTGTGTACCGGTAGTATAATAGATTCTAGAACTTGTTTTGTGATGCATTCTGAGATCGCTAGTGAGACTACACTTGTGTAGTTAGGAATAACTAAATGATAAAAGGCATTAGGATAACCCTTATTTGATACCTGTAATATAATTACTTCTTTCACATCGGTTGATTAATTCCCCCACACCCTTGCGTTGTACTCATCTTTAGTACACGAAACCCCTAGTTAACCCCTCAGAGCTTATCGTTTTCACGGTTCTCGTGATGTTTCGGTTTTCCAGAATATCAATGAAGAGCATTGTTTACAATCCACCCCCAAATGTACACCCAAATCGCCTTAGCCTACCTTGTATGCAATCACTTTTAGTGCATTATTGTTATCATACTTAACCCTTAGTTCAATTATCTAGTTGCTTGCATAAGTTGCTAAGTCGAGTCATATCCTTTTTACACAGTTTTGGGACAATTGGGATTCATGGGAAAAGTTAAATTTTATGAAATGACGGGAAGGAACGTTAAATTCAAATTCCCTTTATTTGCGTAATAATGTACTCCAAGTGTTTTGATCTTTTCAATTCGGGTCAAATTAGTATTAGAGTAATAAAAACTCAAGTGTAGGGATGTGCCTATAAATCCCTATTATTTTGATGTTATCGTAGAGGATGGTAGAGTAAAAGTGTATGAAAATAAAATAAAAAAAAAGAGTGATTCAAAAAAAAAAAATGAAAAAAAAACATACGGACTACCATCCTACATCTATCTTTAAAGTTATATTTGTTTGTTTCAATTTATCTAGAGTTTAGAGTGTCGAGTCTTGGCTTAGCAACACTATTCTTCCCATGCTTGTAACATAAAGATTTTTGAGTTGCCACCACTAAATCGCCTATCCCACCAAACCCTTTGTTTCCCTACCGTAAGCCTAACGTTACAACCCTTTAAAAGACCTCCTGGATAGCTTTTCCTAGGTGCTTATGACAAAAGCGATGAAGGTTTGATCTAGTCTCAAGCCTATGGTAATCTATGTACTAGGACCGGTTAATGAGTGTTTATCTTCCATTTCCAACTTGATAAATTTCATATACACCCGAGAGATGATAGTATTCAAACACCACTTGTGAGGTGCTAGTATGCAATTTCCGTGCTCATTATGACTTTTGCGGGGGCTTATATGTGTTGTGAATTGTTCTAAACTAATGCTTCATGACCCCTAACTTATAAATTAATTGGCTAAAAGCACATTTGCTTGAGGAAAAGTAAATACCAAGTGTAGGGATATTTGATAAGGATTTAAAAGGTACACTTTTGAGGGGTCATTTAAGCCCTTAATTGATCACTTTTGTATCCGTTACTACTTAATTTTGTTCCTTTTCACTTTTTAGGTCTCTTGAAGGCAAATTGCTGGAATGACACTTATTCAGACGAAAAGGCGCGAATATATGAAGAAAATGGCCAAAGTCAAGAATCGAGACACTCAAGCTGCTGGAACTAAAGGGGACGGCGTCACAGCTTAATAGCGACGCCGTCGCGACACACCTTGAGACGACTCAGAGAGCAAATTGCTATTTTACAAGTGACGGCATCAGGTTTAAAAGAGTAGGGCGTCACAACTCAGACGGCCTAGATTTGGATCCCGACGGCGTCACAAGCATAAGGTGACGCCGTCACAGAGTTGACGTGGCCAAGACGAAAACCTAATGGCGGCGACCCGACGGCGTCACAATTAAAGAGTGACGCCATCGCATATTGTAAATCTATATATAGAATTCGAATTTGCAGTATTTTAGAGAGGTAGTTTTGTGGAGTAAACCCTAAACCAAACATAGGCTGTCTTGGGCAGTATCTTAGGGTTTCATACCCTATTTTACAACAAGATAAGTGATTTACTTCATTATACAACAAGATAAACAACAAAAAACTATAATTACTTGGTCTATCATTTTTCCAAATTTATCACGGTTTCCACAACTCCTTCATCATTTCTCATATAATTTTGTCAAATTTGAAACCTGGTTCGACCCGGGTGGTTCAACTGGTTGAACCATCCCGGTAAAAAAAAGTCGATCTAAACCGAGTCAACCCGACAGGTTAGGTCGAAAACAATTCAAATTAAATCGGGTCAACCCGCCGGGTTTGAAGCGTCCCGGGTCAACCCGGTGGCAACACCGGTTCCCGGTTGAACACGTTGGTCCGGTCCGGTTTTCAAAACTATATGTAAAATCAAATTGTTAGCTTGTATGAAGTTTTGTTTGTTTTATTAATTTGTATAATGTGTATAATAACATGTACTTTACATTTTAGAGTGTTTTAAAAATATGATTAAATTATTGTACTTTTAAGTATTGTGGTGTTTTAATAAAAGTATTAATTATACTATACATTTCTCTCTCATTTGACTAATTTCAATAATTCAACTTTTCAACTTTGCACCTTTGACCGTTTTTCTATTATATAAATTATATATATATATATATATATATATATATATTTAGGATAAATATCAACTAAAAAGACAAATATCCGTAAAAAGATAAAAATATATTTTTTTCAAAAAAAGTTCTCGAAGATTTCAAAAAAAAATTTCACAAGATCGGGTATGATGGTGCATGAAAAAGTTGTGAAGAAATCTTTTCTAAAAGTGGATACTTTTTCTGAAAAAGATTATGA